>JARQOD010001582.1:0-95053 GCA_033576555.1 Oophaga sylvatica
GGAAGGCGAACCTGAGAGAGTAGATCCTACCCAACGGCAGTGACAGTGAGCAGATGCTGCGAGGAAAGCGGTGTTCCCCTGCCGTGGGTGATCCGCAGCTAAATGCGGGTCCGACACCGAGGACGCATAAACTCTCCTGGAGAGCAGTGTCTCAGACAGAATAACTGCTGCTAAAGCACAAGAACTGATGAAGCATGGGCTGAACAGCGTTACAGTCCACACTATGCTTAATGGTGGGCGTACCTAACAACGCTGGCAGGGAAAACAGAAGTGACAATATGATTGGCTGACAAGCCGGGGGGCATGTCCAGCCAGGAAGATAAGCCGGCCAGCAAGAAGGCGCTCCTATGATTGGTGCATCGCCGGGGGCGTGTACCGGCAGGAGAGGATGCTCTGTGATAGGAGCAAGAGCGTGTAGGGAGGAGGGGCGCTTTGGAGCGGGGGCTTGGCCAAGGTACCCGGCAGGGAAAGCCCTTCTATTGGCTTGGTGAATCGCAGGGGGTGTGTACTGGCAGGAGAGGATGCTCCGTGATAGGAGCTAAAGTGCGCCGGGAATAGGCGCACTGTGGAGCGGGGAGGTGTGGCCAAGTTTGCCGGCAAGGCAAGCCCTTCTATTGGCTAAGAAGAGCGCGCATTACTAAATCGCAGTTGGTGAGTGGCCAAGCAGGAGGTGTGGCCAGGGAGATGGGAGGGGGAGAGTGGGCCACTGAGTGAGAGGATGGCCAGGGGAAAATGGCCGCCGCTATGCAGGATTACAAGGATGAAATGTGACCTGAGTGATGCTATGGCCACCGCAAAGCGGGGCGTTAAGAAAGAGGGATTTTCTGGCACCACGGGGCCCAGGAGCTGGGTGGGCAGGAGAGGCGCGCGCCTAAAAATGCGCGAAATTCAAATTACAGTGCGGGCACCGGAGGAGTTAGGGGGACCCGGGGACTGAAGTGCTGGCGCAAAGATTAAAGAGAAGCGCAGACACAGTTGCTTTCTATGGGGCTCGAGAGGGGGGTCTGCCGTGAAGAGCATCCGCTTACCTGAAAGTTGTCCGGCTCCACTTTAGGGATGAGGTGAGGATTACCACAGGGGCCCTCGGGTGGAGAGGGTCGCTGGGAACGAAGATCCTCCTTTCCGCACTGTGTCCGGACAGTGCAGAAAATGGCATCAACCCGTTATGAAAAGGGGGGAGGCCACCACTGGTGACCACCGTCTTCCTCTCAGCCCTCTCCGAGAGGGGTGAGGCGGGGATTTGGCAAGGACTGGCCACCGGTAATCGCCCTGAAGCACCCGTGAGGATGACGGGAGATAGAGTCCTGCCTGCGGGCCTGAGAGATGCGATGTGGGTGACACCACACTGCTCGCTCAGCCGCATACATATGGGAAGGCAGGGTGAGAATTTACACCCTGTTTTCCTGAAGCTGTTTCTGAAAAATAAAGGGAAAAATTAGTAACACACAACAAAACCTGAAAAGAAAAAAGGATTAGCTGCGCATCTGAGGAGATCCAGGTCCGCCTCCTACAGACATTAAAGGGAATCTGTCACCCCAAAAATGCCATATCAAGTAAAGATATGGCTGAATAGAGCGTCCCATAACTAAGCTAACGGTGGGTATCATATATCATGATACCCCCGTTTTCATAGCAAAATACCTTTTTAAAGTTGGTGATTGAACGTGTCAATCACTGCAGTCAGGTCAGGAGGGCGGCGGTTTTCATGTCCTCCCCGCCCCCGCTCCTCGTCATCTGTTGCGTATCGCCGTATGAGGAGCAGTAATAGGGGCACATACGGCAGCAGCGGCTCAGTATTGGGGTATCAGGTGCATTATTAGGGACACATACAGCAGCAGCTCGGTATTGGGGTATCAGGTGCAGTAATGGGGACACATACGGCAGCAGTGGCTCAGTATTGGGGTATCAGGTGCATTATTAGGGACACATACAGCAGCGGCTCAGTATTGGGGTATCAGGTGCAGTAATGGGGACACACACGGCAGCAGCGGCTCAGTATTGGGGTATCCGGTGCATTATTAGGGACACATACAGCAGCGGCTCAGTATTGGGGTATCAGGTGCAGTAATGGGGACACATACGGCAGCAGTGGCTCAGTATTGAGGTATCAGGTGCATTAATAGGGACAAATACGGCAGCGCGGCTCAGTATTGAGGTATCAGGTGCATTAATAGGGACAAATACGCAGCAGCGGCTCAGTATTGGGGCATTAGCAGGATTAGACATTTGTGCAGGTTGGGGATAGATGGGGACGGGGATGAAAAATGTAAGGAGTTAGATGTGTCTTTGTTGTAATCTCTGCAGATGAGTCATGACTGGAGACATCATGTTGGTCGGGGCCAGATGGAAAAGCGAATGTCTCCCATCAGAAAGAACGTCAGCTGTAAGTTACTATCTACAACTGCTTCCATTTTCATTAAATCCTGTTTTTTACATTACTAGCTTTGTCTGTTCACAAAAATTTGGAGAAAGCGTGTGTGTTAATAAAGCGTAAGAAAGCTGG
Source organism: Oophaga sylvatica (assembly GCA_033576555.1). Classification (NCBI taxonomy): domain Eukaryota; kingdom Metazoa; phylum Chordata; class Amphibia; order Anura; family Dendrobatidae; genus Oophaga; species Oophaga sylvatica. Next base: position 2,504 of record JARQOD010001582.1, read on the forward strand.
AATACACGAGCAGATGTGAACAGGAATGCGCTATATATATATAAAATACAACATAATTTAAGGGTTAAATATTTATGTAAATAACTTGGATCAATAATACAATTATAAAAAGTTGTTATTGTAAAACTTTACATGTGAAATAGTGTCATTTGTCAGACTGCAGTAATACAGAATTAAACTAATTTTTACGTTTTACATAAAATAAACAATTTGGCAGCAGCTGTGAGTACTTTGGTGTTTAACAAAATCTGATTTCCATGTAAAACATTTCCCACAATCTGAACAGGAAAAAAGCTTCTCCCCTGCGTGAGTTCTATGGTGCCTAACCAAATCTGGTTTGTGTTTAAAACTTTTCCCACATTCTGAACAGGAAAAAGGCTTCTCCCCTGTGTGGGTTCTCTGGTGGCTAACAAGAAGATATTTCCGGATAAAACATTTCCCACATTCTGAACAGGAAAAAGGCTTCTCTCCTGTGTGAGTTCTTTGGTGACTAACAAGATACGATTTCTGGTTAAAACATTTCCCACATTCTGAACAGAAAAAAGGCTTCTCCCTGTGTGAGTTCTATGGTGTCTAACCAAATCTGGTTTGTGTTTAAAACTTTTCCCACATTCTGAACAGGAAAAAGGCTTCTCCCCTGTGTGGGTTCTCTGGTGGATATCAAGAACCGATTTCCAGTTAAAACATTTCCCACATTCTGAACATGAAAAAGGTTTCTCTCCTGAGTGGGTTCTTTGGTGTTCATCAAGATGCCCTTTCTGGTTAAAACATTTCCCACATTCTGAACAGGAAAAAGGCTTCTCCCCTGTGTGAGTTCTATGGTGTCTAACCAAATCAGATTTGTGGTTAAAACTTTTCCCACATTCTGAACAGGAAAAAGGCTTCTCCCCTGTGTGGGTTCTCTGGTGGCTATCTAGAAGCGATTTCCAGTTAAAACATTTCCCACATTCTGAACATGAAAAAGGCTTCTCTCCTGAGTGGGTTCTTTGGCGTTCATCAAGATGCCCTCTCTGGTTAAGACATTTCCCACATTCTGAACATGAAAATGACTTCTTTGCTTTAGGAGCAGTTTGTTTTTTAATGCCTCTTTTGTGACTTTGATTTTCCATAGTAGTCAGTAATGAATCAGAAGACGGAACCTGTTTCATAGGATCAGATGACAGATCTTTGCTGTGAAGGGATGATGATATATCTGGAGTAATGGCATTCACTTCAGTTGTATCTTGTAGGATCTCAAGATCATCAGATTTAAAAATTGAAGATGTCAGCTGTCCCTCTGATCTCCTGGTACAGTCATCTGCTAAGATAAAAAACAATTTTTTTTAATAAAATATCCTTGAGTTTTATATTTTTGAACATTTCTACTTAAACTGGCATAAAATTGGCAAGATATGTAAAAACTGTAATTATTTACCAAGATAATGACAGTTCACAGTCTAATAGAAAACCTTGTTGGATGAGCCAGTAGCGTGTGGTGTTCAACTGTTTGTTCATTCTGCCTCCCAAATATCGAATAAAAAGAAACCAATCAATGTTATGTAGGCGAAAATAATACCAATTCTCATCACACAAAAAACAAGTCCCCACTCAGGTCCATCATCTGTCAATGGAAAAACAGAGGTTCCCACACTATTAGTGGCTCAAAGGCTGTTGAAAAGCAACGAGGTTTCTATAAACCAATCCAGCAAAATCCGCTCTCACTTCTGAGTCTTGCAGTGAGTTCAAACAACATTTATTATCCCTGTATTTAGCAATACTATAGTGAGAAGAAGCCACTTAATTTGTGGTGTGTGTCTCCTGGAGCACAATCTGGGCACTATGTGCTGGGCAAGAAAATGGCAAATGTGTAATTTTCAGACTCCAACATCCACTGCGTGTTAATTTCCGGAAAATAGCTGTGGAGTCAAAATATTCACTCCTCTTACACACGTGGTCAAAATTGTTGGTACCCCTCGTTTAATGACAGAAAAACCCGCAATAATCACAGAAATAACTTGAATCTGACAAAAGTAATAATAAATCAAAAATCTATGAAAACAAACAAATGAAAGTCAGACATTGCTTTTCAGCCATGCTTCCACAGAATATTTTAAACAAATAAAACTCATGAAATAGGCCTGGACAGAAATTATGGTACCCTTAACTTATTCCGGTGCACAACGCTTCCAGTGACCCCCGACTTCATCGAGATCTGATTGGTTTAGGTCCTGATGATGTCAGCGTCACATCAGCCAATGAGACAAATCACTAGGAAAGTTTGTTGTAGCAATGAACTTTCCCGGGCGATCTGCCTCATAAAAACACTGTTTCTCCTCAGATCTCCTGTCAGTGAGAGATTAGAGGAGAAACAGTGTTTACAAGTGCTGCTGCCAACAGCTGTGTATCAGCGATCCTGTTATAAAGTAAGAAAAACAGATAAGGCAGGTTAGGCTTAGTGCTATAGTTAGGGTTAGTGCTATAGTTAGGTTAGGGTTAGTGTTAGTCTAGTTAGGGTTAGTGCTATAGTTAGGGTTAGTGCTATAGTTAGGGTTAGTGTATAGTTAGGGTTAGTGCTATAGTTAGGGTTAGTGTTATAGTTAGGGTTAGTGCTATAGTTAGGTTAGCGCTATATAGGTATAGTTAGGGTTAGTGCTATAGTTAGGGTTAGCGCCATAGTTAGGGTTAGTGTTATAGTTAGGGTTAGTGCTATAGTTAGGGTTAGTGTTTTTAGGTAGTGTTGGGCTAAAGTTAGGGTTACGCTAAAGAATTAGGCTTTTTTCAATTGTTTCCCAATTATTTGGTCACGTCAGAGTTTTCTATTTCCAGAAAAAAAAATGAATAAAATGGCCCGTCAGTATTATTGTGCAGAGGAGGCTTATGCACTTTTATGTTCTGACAAAGAAAGTGCAGTGTCAGATGGCGATGTGGATTTCGAGGGCTTTAGTAGCAGCGACAGTGATAGCTCAGAAATGAGCAGTGATTCTGGTCCATCCTCACACATAAGGACCAGTACAACAAGAGGGACAAATAGCGCTTCTGGAGAAATGTCTCCAACTCAGGGAACAATGCCCAGTACTAGCACTGTCCCTAGTGCTCGTGAATTGGCGCCCACCAATGTCCAAGGGGCTTTGCCTCTTGATGTAGCATTTCCCAGATGGGAGGCTTCGGATTCGGCTACTCCATTCATCCCTAATTTTAATGCCATTCCTTGTATAGATGTGAAGGTGGAAAATTTTGGACCAATTAATTTTTTTAATTTGTTTCTGACATAGCTTGCTAGAGCATATTGTCCTACAAATTTATATGCGTCCCAATTCATCAGCCAGAATCCACGATCCTATTATGCTAGGTCAAATTTATGGACACCAACTAATGTCCTAGAAATGAAAACATTTTTAGGACTTAAATTCGCTATGGGGCTTGTTAAAAAACGAGCATTCGGTCCTATTGGTCCAACAGCCCTGTTCAAGCCACCCTTGTGTTTTCTGCCGTTCTTCCTAGGACTCGTTATGAAAGGCTCATGATATTTTGTCATTTTAACGACAATAGTCAATGCCTGCCCAGAAAATGACAGAGTATTCAAAATCAGACCCATCATCGAAGACTTGACAGAAAAGTTCTTAAAGCTCTACACCTCAACAGAAAACATTTCCATTGACGAGTCCCTTGTAAAATTCAAAGGAAGACTGCACCTCAAGCAATTTATTCCTTCTAAGAGGGCAAGGTTCGGAATAAAGCTCTATAAAATGTGCGAGAGTTCAACCGAATACACATCAGTTTTTTGCATTTATGAGGGGAAAGATAGCCAACTAAACCCACCAGGATGCCCTACTTATCTGGGGACATCTGGAAAAGAAGGATTTTTTTCTACTCATTGTAAAATCTCTTGGAGCCTTCATTGGGGGACACAGGTTACCATGGGTGTATGCTGCTGTCGCTAGGAGGTGACACTAGGTAGAGAAAAAAAAAGGAAGTAGCTCCTCCCCAGTAGTATGCACCCACTAACAGGAACCAAGTACCTCAGTTAGTGTTAAAGCAGTAGGAGAAGCAACCAAAAACTTGACATATGTAACAACTCAGCAAAAAAAGGCACGTAAGTCCAAAAGGCGGTACAAACAATTAGGGAGGGTGCTGTGTCCCCCAATGAAGGCTCAAAGAAAGATTTTACAGTGAGTACCAAAAATCCTTCTTTATCGCTTCATTGGGGGACACAGGTTACCATGGGACGTCCCAAAGCAGTCCCCAAGGGTGGGAAACAGAAAACCTTCCTTCCAGGTCGGCATCAGACAGAGTGGGTATGAAACTTATAAAAACGCCGCAAAAGTGTACAATGAATACCAGGTCGCAGCTAGCAATCTGTTAAGGCGAAGCCTGGTGACAAACTGCTGTCCTTGAGGGATATACTCGGATAGCTCTGACCAGATCTAACTTGTGGATTGACATCTCCAGGGGTTGAACCGGGGAGGGACATAGAGAAAGAAGGACAATTTCCTAAGAAATGTGAAGTGAAGAGATCACCCTATGCAAGAAGGACGGAACGGGCCCAAGAGCTACCGTGTCCTGATGGAGAATCAGGAATGAGGAACGGCAGGACAAAGCCGCTAGCTCAAACTCTCTTGATGGACGTAATGACAACTATGAATGTTGCTTTAATAACGGAAGAGAATAAACTGAAAAACTTGAATAGGCTCAAAGGGAGCGTGCTGCAGTGCACCCAAGGATAAGATTAGGATCCTATGGATGCATCAGAGTACAATAAAGGAGGTTCCAGGTGGGCGACTCCTGAAGGAAAGGTCTTTACCTGGGGACGAGAAGCCAAATCTCTTTGAGAAAGCAGAAGAGCAGAAACCTGACTGTTATGATTCGGTAACCGAGGAGGATAACAGGAAAAATAGGTTGGGCAACCATACACACAGACAGGTTGGTAACTTAGTGGATTGCAGACCCCTGAACTGACAACACAACTAGAATTAGCCGTGGGATCGTACCTACGATGACCTAGACGCCTTGACACAGCCAAAGAGTTAACTAAGGCTAAAGAGAGAAAGGAGAAAGCTAACTGCCCCGGAGTAGAGCCCCAAAAGAATAGATAGCCCCCAACATATATTGACAGTGAGGCAGATGAAGTACAAACACAGACAGAAAATAGAGTAAGCAAATGCTGGGGCCCAGACTGTCTACATAGAACAGGACAGAAAAGGATACTGTCTGCAATCCAGCACAAACCCTAAGAAAAACTCCAACACGTCTGATATGCAAAAATCCTGAGGCCACACGACCTCTCCCCCGCTAAATCAGAACTCTGGTGTTACTGGAAGCAAAACAACAGATACTGAAAAAGCAGGGAACTAGAACCACAGAAAAGACTGAAGCAGGCTGTGGCAAATGAACACAGAGTCCAGCACGGGTCCCCGCAGTGAAACCCGGCTGAACTAACTCTGTTGTGAATGGGTTTGAGATGAGTTCTGAGCAGAGGCTCCTTCTGGTGGTTACTAGCGGTGCTAGTCTGTCCAGTGAAGATTGTAAGGACTGGGAATCAGGTGTTACTGACTGGTCTTATATAAGGGAGTCACCTTCCCATCAGGGTTGCCGGTGATCAATTGTTCTGGTCTGAATCCTCTATTCCAGTTTCCCTTGTAGCCTGCTGTGTCGTGTCTGCATCTCCTGCTAACAGATAAGACATTTTCTTCTTTTGTGTTTGTGCTATATTTTTGCATTTTGTCCTGCACTTCTGTGGGGGCCTTCAGGGTCCCCTCCGGGGGCTTCTGCCCTCTCAGTTTTGTTCAGCCACTGATTTTTGTACTTTTGCTTTTTCCAGTTTTTTCAGTGGCTGCTGTTTTGATTTTGTTACACCAGAGAACTAATTTAGGTGGAAGAGGTCGTGTGATCTCAGGTGTTTTTGAAATTAGTAGAGTTGGTGCTTTTCAGGGTTTTCTGGGATTGCAGTAAGTACCCTTCCTATCCTTTTCTATTTAGTTTTGGGCCCCAGCGTTTGCTCATACTATTTTCTTTCTTTGTCAGTATTTCATCTTGTCTAACCGCCATTACATGTTTGGGGGCTTTCTATTATCTTTGGGGTTCTGCTCCGGGGCAGATAGCTTTCCTATATCTATCTTTAGGTGTAGTTAGTTTCTCAGGCTGTGACGAGGAGTCTAGGACCAACGTAGGAACGCTCCACGGCTGCCTCTAGTTGTGGTGGTTAGTCAGGGGTACTGCAATCTCATAGATTCCAACTGCTCTGGTGTATTGCCTTTTTTACCTGCACTCCTCAGCTACCGAAACATAACAGTATCACCGGCCTAAAAATTGAAAATTGTATGGTACTCACAGAAGGGAAAAAATATTGTCATGAGATATTTTTCTGTTTGTTGCATTTTTTTTTTTTTTCCCTCTGTATCTCTGGGTGCTGGGGAGGATCTTTTCTCTCAATGGAGTTTGCACAGTTGTCTGGCCGTGTGGATCAGCTTGCCACTGAGGTTCGGAGTATTGCTATCTATTTGCTGGGTTGCCTGTTGTGGAACCTAGGATTCCCATGCCAGATTTGTTTTTAGGAGGATCGAGCTAAGTTTCAGAATTTCAAAAATAATTGTAAATTGTTTTTTGCCTTAAAATCTAAGTCCTCAGGGAACGCAGCGCAGCAGGTTCAAATTATCATCTCTCTCCTGCGCGGCGATCCTCAGGATTGGGCTTTTTCCCTGATACCTGGGGATCCTGTTTTGAGTGATGTTGATGCATTTTTTCAGGCCTTGGGGTTATTGTACGATGAGCCTAATGTCACTGATCAAGCTGAGAAAGCCTTGTTGGCATTAAATCAGGGGCTTGATGACGATGAGTTATACTGTCAGAGATTCCGTAGGTGGGCAGTCCTGACCAAATGGAATGACGACGCTTTGGCAGCCCTTTTCCGGAAGGGTCTGTCAGATAATGTAAAGGATGTTATGGTGGGATTCCCTGTCCCCTCTGGTCTCAATGATTCTATGTCATTAGCGATTCAAATTGACAGACGTTTGCGTGAGCGGAGAAGTATGCGTGGAATGGTGTTGCCTTGTGAACCAGCTTCTGAACCCATGCAGTGTGATAGAGTGGTGTCTGGGGCACAGCGTCATGAGTTTCGAAAACGCAATGGGTTATGTTTCTACTGTGGTGATGCCTCTCATGCTATTTCAGTCTGCCCTAAGCGGGGAAGACGTTTTGCACGCTCAGTTGTCTTGGGTAGTGTTCAGACTAAGTTTTTATTAACTGTCACTCTGATATGCTCTCTGTCCTCATTTTCTGCTCAGGCTTTCGTTGATTCTGGAGCAGCTATTAACCTGATGGATTATGATTTTGCTAAACGTTGTGGATTTCCCTTGATACCCCTACAGAAGTCTATTCCCCTACTGGGGATCGATTCTACCCCTTTGGCTGAGAATAAACCCCAGTTTTCTACTCAGGTGATAATGAGGGTTGAACCTGATCACCAGGAGTGCTGCAAATTTTTGGTTCTGTATAATCTGCATGACATTATCGTGCTGGGTTTTCCTTGGTTACAGTCTCATAATCCTGTTTTGGATTGGAAATCTGTGTCTGTAACCAGTTGGGTCTGCCAATGTGTTAATACCAACACTCCTGTTTTTTCTGCCTCCCCCCAGGCTCAGGATGTTCCTGACTTTTTGATTGATTTTTCTGATGTGTTTAGCGAAAGTAAATGTGCATCCTTGCCTCCCCATAGGAGCTATGACTGCGCTATTGAATTAGTGCCGGGTAGTAAATTCCCTAAAGGTCGCCTTTTTAACTTGTCTGTACCTGAACATGACGCTATGCGGTCTTATATCAAGGAATCATTGAATCATTGGAGAAGGGTCATATCAGACCATCCTCTTCACCCTTAGGTGCCGGTTTTTTCTTTGTGGCCAAAAAGGATGGTTCATTAAGGACGTGTATTGATTATCGTCTCTTGAACAATATTACTGTGAAATATCAATACCCGTTACCCTTGATTTCTGACCTGTTTTCCAGGGTGAAAAACGCTACTTGGTTTACCAAGCTTGACCTCAGGGGGGCATATAACCTTATTCGCATTAAGCACGGGGATGAATGGAAGACGGCATTCAATACCCCTGAAGGGCATTTTGAGTACCTGGTGATGCCCTTTGGGCTCACTAATGCTCCTTCCGTCTTCCAGTCCTTCATGAATGACATTTTCAGGGATTTTGTGGATAAATTTCTGATTGTTTATTTGGATGATATCTTGATTTTTTCTAATGACTGGGACTCTCATGTGAAACATGTTCGAACTGTATTCCAGATTTTGAGAGAGAATGCTCTGTATGTGAAGGGATCAAAGTGTCTTTTTGGCGTACAGAGGATCTCATTTCTGGGATTCATTTTGTCCCCATCTGTTATTGAAATGGACCCGGTTAAGGTTCAGGCCATCTGTGATTGGGTTCAACCTACTTCATTAAAGGCTCTTCAGAGATTTTTGGGTTTTGCCAATTTTTATCGTAAATTTATTGGTAATTTCTCGGTTATTGTTAAACCATTAACTGATTTGACCAGAAAGGGTTCTGATGTGGTGAATTGGCCTCCTGAGGCAGTCTCTGCATTTCAGGAACTTAAGCAGAGATTCACTTCTGCTCCTGTTCTACGGCAGCCTGATGTTTCTCTGCCATTTCAGGTGGAGGTTGATGCCTCTGAAATTGGGGCAGGTGCCGTTTTGTCCCAAAAAGATCCAGAGACCTCTAAAAGTAACCCTTGTGCCTTTTTCTCTCGAAAATTTTCTCCTACTGAACGTAATTATGACGTGGGTAATCGGGAGTTATTGGCCATGAAGTGGGCTTTTGAAGAGTGGAGACATTGGCTGGAGGGAGCCAAACATCAGGTGGTGGTCCTTACGGACCATAAGAATCTGGTCTATCTGGAATCTGCCAAGCGACTCAATCCTAGACAGGCCAGGTGGGCCTTGTTTTTCACACGTTTTAATTTTGTGGTTTCCTTTCTTCCTGGCACTAAGAATGTTAAGGCGGATGCCCTCTCGAGGAGTTTCCTTGCGGACTCTCCTGAGTTATCTGATCCTTCTGTTATTTTGAAAGAGGGTGTAGTTCTTTCCGCCATCTCGCCCAATTTGAGACTTGCTCTGGAGGGGTGTCAGGAGGATAGGCCCGAGTGCTGCCCTGTTGGAAAATTGTTTGTCCCGCACCAGTGGAAAAAGAGTGTGATGTCTGAGATTCATTGTTCCGCGTTGGCTGGGCATCCCGGAATTTTTGGTACCAGAGACTTGGTTAGTCGGTCCTTTTGGTGGCCTACCTTGTCTCGTGATGTCAGGGAATTTGTGCAGTCCTGCGGGACTTGCTCTCGCTCCAAGCCTTGCTCTCGCTCTAGTGGTTTGTTGATGCCATTGCCTGTGCCCAAGAGACCATAGACCCATATCTCTATGGATTTCATTTCCGACCTTCCTGTTTCTCAGAGAATGACCACCATCTGGGTAATTTGTGATAGGTTTTCCAAGATGATACATCTTGTGCCATTACCTAAGTTGCCTTCCTCTGAATTGGTGCCGTTTTTCCTTCAGCACGTGGTTCGTTTACACGGCATTCCTGAGAACATTGTGTCTGACAGAGGGGTCCAGTTTGTTTCCAGATTTTGGAGGACTTTTTGTTCTAAACTGGGTGTTCAATTGTCTTTCTCCTCGGCATTTCATCCTCAGACCAATGGTCAAACTGAGAGAACAAACCAGACATTGGAGACTTATCTAAGATGCTTTGTGTCTGCTGATCAGGATGACTGGGTCTCTTTTTTGCCTTTGGCTGAGTTTGCTCTTAATAATAGGGCTAGCTCTGCCACTTTGATGTCTCCGTTTTTCTGTAATTCTGGGTTTCACCCTCGATTTTCTTCAGGACAGACGGAGGCTTCTGTCTGTCCAGGTGTTGACTCTGTTGTGGAGCGTATGCAACTGATTTGGGACCAGGTAGTGGAAAGGTTGTCCCTCTCTCAGGAGAGGGCCCAGCGGTTTGCTAACCGGCATAGGACTGATGGTCCTCGGTTTAAAGTGGGGGACTTGGTCTGGTTGTCCTCAAAGAATATTCCTATGAGAGTAGCATCTCCTAAATTTAAGCCTAGGTTCATTGGACCTTATAAGATCATGGAGATTATTAATCCTGTTTCTTTTCGTTTGCTTCTTCCAGGGACATTTAAGATCCATAACGTGTTCCACAAGTCCTTGTTGAAGAGGTTTGTTGAGCCAGTGGTTCCTGCTGCTGTGCCTCCTGACCCTGTTTTGGTTGAAGGCAATCTGGAGTATGTGGTTGAGAAAATATTAGATTCTCGTTTTTCTAGACGGAAACTCCAGTATTTGGTTAAATGGAGAGGTTATGGTCAGGAAGACAATTCTTGGGTGTTTGCTTCGGACATCCATGCTAGGAGACTTATCCGTGCGTATCATAGAACTCATCCTGACCGACCTGGTTGCTCAAATGAGGGTTCGGTGACCCCTCCTCAAGGGGGGGGTACTGTTGTGAATGGGTTTGAGATGAGTTCTGAGCAGAGGCTCCCTCTGGTGGTTACTAGCGGTGCTAGTCTGTCCAGTGAAGATTGTGAGGACTGGGAATCAGGTGTTACTGACTGGTCTTATATAAGGGAGTCACCTTCCCATCAGGGTTGCCGGTGATCAATTGTTCTGGTCTGAATCCTCTATTCCAGTTTCCCTTGTAGCCTGCTGAGTCGTGTCTGCATCTCCTGCTAACAGATAAGACATTTTCTTCTTTTGTGTTTGTGCTATATTTTTGCATTTTGTCCTGCACTTCTGTGGGGGCCTTCAGGGTCCCCTCCGGGGGCTTCTGCCCTCTCAGTTTTGTTCAGCCACTGATTTTTGTACTTTTGCTTTTTCCAGTTTTTTCAGTGGCTGCTGTTTTGATTTTGTTACACCAGAGAACTAATTTAGGTGGAAGAGGTCGTGTGATCTCAGGTGTTTTTGAAATTAGTAGAGTTGGTGCTTTTCAGGGTTTTCTGGGATTGCAGTAAATACCCTTCCTATCCTTTTCTATTTAGTTAGTTTGGGCCCCAGCGTTTGCTCATACTATTTTCTTTCTTTGTCAGTATTTCATCTTGTCTAACCGCCATTACATGTTTGGGGCTTTCTATTATCTTTGGGGTTCTGCTCCGGGGCAGATAGCTTTCCTATATCTATCTTTAGGTGTAGTTAGTTTCTCAGGCTGTGACGAGGCGTCTAGGACCAACGTAGGAACGCTCCACGGCTGCCTCTAGTTGTGGTGGTTAGTCAGGGTACTGCAATCTCATAGATTCCAACTGCTCTGGTGTATTGCCTTTTTTACCTGCACTCCTCAGCTACCGAAACATAACATAACTCCAGCAAGGCAGAAAACTGAGAAAAGCACAATGAGAACAAAGCCACTGAACAAACAGCAAAATAACTTATCTGAAAGATGCAGGACACAGCAGGTAGAAAGCTGACTTCCAGAAGACTCAGGAAGAAACTAATCACCGGCAACAACCATGGGAAGGCTGCTCACTTATATCTCCACAATCAGTAACACCAGATTTCCAATCTTCCTTAGATAGACTTCTGTCAATCAGACCAGCTCCATTAGCAGCAGCAACCACCAGAGGGAGCCAAAACTCAGAAGCCGGATTTAAGTGTTCACAACACCTGACCTTTAAGGGTAGTGACCAAATTTTGTCCACACTTCATTGAAAGAAGGCCTTCCAGTATTTGTGATAGACAAGAGAGGATGCTAGTTTTCGTGCCCTAATCATTGTCTGAATAACCTGATGGGAAAGTTCGGCCAACCTCAGGACTGTGGCCTTAACGGACATGCGGTTGAAAACAGAGACTGAGAACTCTGTAGGAAGAGGGGGCCCTGTGAAAGAAAACCTGGACTGTCTGGCAGCCTCCAGAGGGCATTGATGAGCATGTTCACCAGTTCCGCATACCGGGCCCTTCTTGAGCCATGTGGAACCACCAGGATTTCGGGCGTTCCATCCGCATATAACCATATCACGACTCTTGGAATAAAGGGGAGAGGCTAAAAAAGACAAGTCAACAGAAAGTGATCACAGGGTCACTAGTGCATCAAATCCTATGACGAGCAGATCCCGGAACCTGGCTAGGAACGAAGGAACCTTGTGGTTCATCCAAGACACCAGGAGGATGACGTCCGGGGAGCCCAACTCTGGCATATTTTATTGAAAATGGTGGAAATAAAAAAACACTCGCCCGGTGCGAGACCCTTTAGACTCAGGAAATAGGCAGCCCAAGTTTCCACCTCAGGAGAGTGTACGGCTGATATGACGGGAACGAGACGCTCCCCCGCCGCAGAACTCTTGTTACCTCTGCCAACACCTGATTGTTGCGGGTCCCACCTTGATGATTTAAGTCACGGCAGTGACGTAGTCCGATTTTATATGGGCCTGCTAGGGAGAACTGATAGCGGTGAAGGGCAATAAAAAAATTGCCCTGATGTCCAGGAGATTGAAGGGGAGAGCGGCTACTTAGGAATTCCAGCGACCTTGCGCTGAATAATGAAGAAAAAACCCTCCCCAACTGAGGAGACTGGCGTCAGTAGTGAACACTTGCCACCAGAGAGAGTGGAAGGACCTCATTCGAAAGACTGACGCAAATGACGTCCTCCAGGTTAGGAACTGGCTCCCTTAAAGAGGCGGTGGAGTGGGTCGGTCTAGGGAAACGGTCTTTTTGTTCCAAGCCGACACGGGGGCCAGCTGAAGAGAATGGGTCTGAGACTGCGCAAAGGGAGATGTCTCCATGGCCGTAATTATCTTTCCCAAAACTCTCATAGTGTATTGTAGGGAGAGAGAAGCTGGTTGCGTAGAGTGCGGATCCCTCGGTAGAGGGATAAGAACTTCACCTTTGGAACGAAGACAAGGCTTGAGCCATGTCAAACCTCGTCCCAGAAACATCGATGCTGGGCTGGGGTGAGGGATTTGATCGCTTGAAGTCTAAAATCAGACGGACAGATCCAACTTTCTCCGGGACTACGAAAAGATTAGAGTAGCACTCTGAAAAGCGATTGTTCCGGGAAAAAGGTACGATTACCTCTGAGTGTAGCAGGGAAGAGACGGCCTGAAGAACCTCTGGCGCCTGCGACGAATGTCTGAGTAAACGAGACCGAAAAATGTCCACCGGAAGGGGAGAAAAAGGTTGATTTTTGAAAATATTTTTTTTTTTCTGTGAGGATGGATCTGTTAATCCACACCTTCAACCAGAGGATGCGGAAAACAGCAATGATGTTGCCGTTCTCAGCAGTGCAGCAGGCTGCATCCAGAGAGGCGGTCAAAAGATATTTGCCGGCATGGGCAATCTGTTCTGCCAAGTCTGCCTTTTTATCCAGAGAAGCTGCCACTAGGATGCCCTGGCGAAACAATCTTGACTAGGAAGACAAACTTTGCCACCAGGCGGAGGCAAAGATGGGACAGAGACTCAATCTGCCTATCCATAGTGTCCTTAAGACACGCTGTGTGGCAGAGACAAGACTGTCTAGGAAGACAGGCGAGAAACCGGCTGGTCCGCTTTAGTGGACTCTGCCCATTTACCAACTAGATCATGTCTAACAGCTTCTTTCCCTGAAAGTGCTTACCAGCTTGTTCCCAAAGTTTAGCCACGATAGATTCAAATTCCCTGTCATATGAGAAAGTTCGGGAGAGACGTTTTACCCGCTTGAGGGAAACGGAGTGCTCCAGAGCAAGTGGTTCATTCTACCTGAAATTCAGGGATCTGATAGCTGCCAAGATAAGGCTATAGACCATACCTGTGTCTTTGAGACCTGGTCCGTCTTGGGCTCAGACTGCAAAACCGCATCCGACCCAAAAGGCCCCCTCCGAGGAGAGGGGCTGGGTAGAGGAGGGCATCCTAAAGGGGAACTGGAAAGAGCCCGCTTCCTGTGGTTTGTGCCCGGTCTGTCCCTATGACAGTCGTGGTCAGGTGCATATGAATCACTGTGAGAGACGCTCGGAGCACTGGTGGCGGCAGGCAGATGTGAAACACGTTCCAGGACCAAAGACCGCGATACATTTTGTCGGGTCAGAGAGCGCCTGTGACATGGCAACTGCCCATCCCGGATGGAGGGGTGTGCTTTCATCATGGGCGTAAAGTTGTGGTCAGGTGCCTACGAATCACTATGAGAGGATTTCGGAGCACTGGTGGCAGCAGACGGATGTGAAGGACGATTCAGGACCAGAGACTCTGATACACGCTGTCAGGTCAGAGACCACCTGTGACATGGCAACAGCCCATTCCGGAGGGGGGGTGTGCTCTCATCCCGGGCGTAAGGTCGTGGTAGGTGCATACGAATCACCATGAGAGGCATTCGGAGAATGGTGGCAGCAGACAGATGTGAAGGACGATCCAGGACCAGCGACTGTGATACACTTTGTCAGAACTGAGACCGACTGTGACATGGCAACAGCCCACTCCGGGCGTTAGAGTGCTCCTTTAGGGAAGACGTGGTGCAGGACTTCGCAGGAAGGGGAAGGCGAACCTGAAGACCACCTTCATTTGTAGAGGGCCCCGGCGTACATGATCCTAGCCGCTTAGAGGGGGCATGGGCATAGGTCTGTTGTGAAGGGCAACAGAAGTAAAAGAAATATTTGTACATATCCGATCCAGTGACATGGCAACAGTCCACTCCGGAGGGAGGGGTGTGCAGTCATTCCAGGAGTAGAGTTGTTCCTGTGCAGACGTGGTAGGAAGGCTGCAGGAAGGAGGGAAAAGGGAGGACAGGCCTGAGAACCACTTTATTAAACAAAGGGTACAGGTGTAATAAACCGCATAGGCAATGGAAAATCTCTGCAGGGTTGTGAATACTGCTGAGAATGAGCTATATAGGGGGAGGGAGAGAATAGATCCTACCCAATGGCAGTGACAATGAGCAGATGCTGCGGGGATAGAGGTGTCCCCCTGCCGCGGGTGTTCCGCAGCTAAATGCGGGTCCGACACCGAGGGCGCATAAACTCTCCTGGAGAGCAGTGTCTCAGACAGAATAACCTCTGCTGAAGCACAAGAACTGATGAATCATGGGCTAAACAGCGTTACAGTCCACACAATGCATAGTGGTGGGCGTACCTAAGAACGCCGGCAGGGAAAACAGAAGTGACAATATAATTGGCTGACAAGTCAAGGGGCGTGTCCAGCCAGGAAGATAAGCCGGCCGGCAAGAAGGCGCCCCTATGATTGGTGCATCGCCGGGGGGCGTGTCCAGCCAGGAAGATAAGCCGGCCGGCAAGAAGGCGCCCCTATGATTGGTGCATCGCCGGGGGGCGTGTACCGGCAGGAGAGGATGCTCCATGATAGGAGCAAGAGCGCGTCTGGAGGAGGGGCGCTTTGGAGCGGGGGCGTGGCCAAGGTACCAGGCAGGGCAAGCCCTTCTATTGGCTTCGTGAATCGCCAGGGGTGTGTACCGGCAGGAGAGGATGCTCCGTGATAGGAGCTAAAAGCGCGCCGGGAATAGGCGCACTGTGGAGGGGGGAGGTGTGGCCAAGTTTGCCGGCAAGGCAAGCCCTTCTATTGGCTAATAAGAGAAAGTGTTACTAAATCGCAGTTGGTGAGTGGCCAAGCAGGAGGTGTGGCCAGAGAGAGGGGAGGGGGCCACTGAGTGAGAGGATGGCCAGGGGAAAATGGCCGCCGCTATGCAGGATTACAAGGATGAAATGTGACCTGAGTGATGCTATGGCCGCCGCAAAGCGGGGCCTTAAGAAAGAGGGATTTTCTGGCACCACGGGGCCCGGGAGATGGGTGGGCTGGAAAGGCGCGGCCCTAAAAAGGAGCGAAATTCAAATTACAGCGTGGGCACCGGTGGAGTTAGGGGGACCCGGGGACTGAAGTGCTGGCGCAAAGATTAAAGAGAAGCGCAGACACCGTTGCTTTCTATGGAGCTCGAGAGGGAGGTCTGCCGTGAAGAGCATCCGCTTACCTGAAAGATGTCCGGCTCCACTTTAGGGATGAGGTGAGGATTACCACAGGGGCCCTCGGGTGGAGAGGGTCGCTGGGAACGAAGATCCTCCTTCCCGCACTGTGTCCGGACAGTGCATAAAACGGCATCAACCCGTTATGAAAAGGGGGGAGGCCACCACTGGTGACGACAGTCTTCCTCTCAGCCCTCTCCGAGGAGTGGGGTGAGGAGGGGATTTGGCAAGGACTGGCCACCGGTAATCGCCCTGAAGCACCCGTGAGGGTGACGGGAGATAGAGTCCTGCCTGCGGGCCTGAGAGCTGCGATGTGGGTGACACAACACTGCTCGCTCAGTCGCTAAATATAGGAAGGCAGGGTGAGAAGGGTGTTTCCTTGAAGCTGTATCTGAAAAATAAAGGGAAAAATTAGTAACACACAACAAAACCTGAAAGGAAAAAAGGATTAGCTGCGGATCTGAGGAGATCCAGGTCCACCTCCTACACTAAGCACAAACTGAGGTACTTGTTTCCTGTCAGGGGGTGTATACTACTGGGGAGGAGCTACTTCCTTTTTCTCTTTGCCTAGTGTCAGCCTCCTAGCGACAGCAGCATACACCCACGGTAACCTGTGTCCCCCAATGAGGCGATAAAAAAAATCGTTTGAGAGCTGATAACTCCATTTTTACAAAAAGGCTACAATCTGTATGTTGACAACTACTACACCAGCATACCCCTATTTAAAAGTCTGGTTGATCATAACATGGGCTTGTGGGACCATTCACAAAAACCGTCAGGGGTTTCCACAATCATTAGTCAACAAAAAGTTCCGAAAGGGGCAGTCAGGGGCTTTACGCAATGAAGAGCTGCTTGTCCTTAAGTATAAGGATAATAAAGATATTTTTATCCTGAGCTCGATCCACACAGATGCCGCAAGGGCCACTGCAGACCAACAGGGATCCACTACTCCAAAACCTGTGTGTCATTGACTACAACAAATATATGGGGGTGTGGACCTTGCAGATCAGGATCTACAGCCATACCAGGTATCAAGAAAATCATATACCTGGTATAAGAAGTTAGTCATTTATTTGTTTCAGGTGGCCACATATAATGCTTCTGTTATACAAAAAAGCCGGAAATGCAGATACTTTCCTTGATTATCAGGAAAAGGTCATTGAAAATCTTGTGTTTGAAAATTTTGTCCCCGCCAATCCTTTATAATCTGAAGGTGTCAGAAGACTCACTGAGCGACATTTTATTACACTAATTCATTCAGGGAAGTATTTTGTAAAATGCAGTCACTTTTGGGGCTTATGCTGTTCTGGCACCTCAGGGGCTCTGACAATGTGACATGTCACCCACAAACAATTCCAGCAAAATCTGCTCTCCAATATGGCGCTCCTTACCTTCCGAGCTCTGCCATACGCTCACACAGTAGTATTCTCCCACACATGGGGTATTGGCGTGCTCAGGAGAAATTGCACAACAAATTGTAAGGAGAAATTTCTCCTGTTACCCTTATGAAAATGCAAAATATGGAGCTAAAATGATTTGTGAAAAATGTTATTTTTCTATTTCCACGGCTCTATGTTTAAAACTTTTGTGAAGCACTTGTGGGTTCAAGGTGCTCAATACACATCTGGATAAGTTCCCTAAGGGTCTAGTTTCCAAAATGGGGTCACTTGTTGGGGGTTTCTACTGTTTAGCACATCAGAGCCTCTCCAAATGTGACATGGCAACAGCTAATTATTCCAGCATATTTTATATTCAAAAAGTAAAATGGCGCACCTTTCCTTCCGAGCCCTGCCGTGTGCCCAAACAGTAGATTTCCCCCACATATGGGGTATCGGCATGCTCAGGAGAAATTGCAAAACAAAATGTATTGTCCATTTTCTCCTGTTACCCTTGTGAAAGTAAAAAAAAATAGGCCTAAAGGAACATTTTGGTGAAAGAAAAGTAAATGTTTATTTCTTCCTTCCACATTCCATTCATTCCTGTGAAGCACCTGAAGGGTTAATAAACTTCTTGAATGTGGTTGATACAGAAGGGTTAATGGTTTGCCTTTAAAGGCCTTTAATTCTTCAGTTGCCTTTTGCCTTTCTTTGCTAGAATTTATTCCCATGAGACAGCAGTCTGTCAGTCTCCTCTTTAACCCCTTAGTGACAGAGCCATTTTGCAGCTTAATGACAGGGCCAATTTTTACAATTCTGACCACTGTCACTTTATGAGGTTATAACTCTGGAACGCTTTAACGAATCCCGCTGATTCTGAGATTGTTTTTTCGTGACATATTGTACTTCACGTTAGTGGTAAAATTTCTTTGATATGACTTGTGTTTATTTATGAAAAAAATGGAAATATGGCGAAAATTTTGAAAATTTAACAATTTTCAAACTTTAAATTTTTATGCCCTTAAATCAGAGAGATATGTCACACAAATTTCTTAATAAATAACATTTCCCACATGTCTACTTTACATCAGCACAATTTTGGGACCAAAATTTTTTTTTTTAGTTACGAAGTTATAAGGGTTAAAAGTTGACCAGCGATTTCTCATTTTTATTTTAGGGACCACCTCACATTTGAAGTCACTTTGAGGGGTCTATATGATAGAAAATAGCCAAAAGTGACACCATTCTAAAAACTGCACCCCTCAAGGTGCTCAAAACCACATTCAAGAAGTTTATTAACCCTTTACGTGCTTCACAGGAACTGAAGCAATGTGGAAGGAAAAAATTAACATTTAACTTTTTTTGCAAAAACTTTACTTCGGAACCTATTTATTTTATTTTCACAACTGTTAAAAGAAAAAATGAACCACAAAATTTGTTGTGCAATTTCTCCTGATTAAGCCGATACCCCATATGTGGGGGTAAACCACTTTTTGGGCGCACGGCAGAGGTTGCAAGGGAAGGAGCAACATTTGACTTTTTCAACGCAGAATTGGCTGGACGCCATGTCGCGTTTGTAGAGGCCCTGATGTGTCTAAACAGTGGAAACCCATCACAAGTGACCCCATTTTGGAAACTAGACCCCCTAAGGAACTTATCTAGATGTGTGGTGAGCACTTTGAACCTCCAAGTGCTTCACAGAAGTTTATAACATAGAACAGAGAAAATAAAAAATCATATTTTTTCCACA
The DNA here is from genome assembly GCA_033576555.1 of Oophaga sylvatica. Classification (NCBI taxonomy): domain Eukaryota; kingdom Metazoa; phylum Chordata; class Amphibia; order Anura; family Dendrobatidae; genus Oophaga; species Oophaga sylvatica. Next base: position 21,521 of record JARQOD010001582.1, read on the forward strand.
AAAACAATCTTTTCACCCCAATTTTTATTTTCCCAAGGGTAACAAGACCCCAAAAGTTTTTGTGCAATTTGTCCTGAGCATGCTGATACCCCATATGTGGGGGTAAACCACTGTTTGGGTGCAATGCAGAGCTTGGAAGGGAAGGAGCGCCGTTTGACTTTTTCAGCGCAGAATTGGCTGGACGTCATGTCGTGTTTGTAGAGGTCCTGATGTGTCTAAACAGTGGAAACCCCCCACAAGTGACCCCATTTTGGAAATTAGACCCCCTAAGGAACTTATCTAGATGTGTGGTGAGCACTTTGAACCTCCAAGTGCTTCACAGAAGTTTATAACATAGAACCGTGAAAATAAAAAATCATATTTTTTCCACAAAAACGATCTGTTCACCCCAATTTTTATTTTCCCAAGGGTAACAAGACCCCAAAAGTTTTTGTGCAACTTGTCCTGAGCATGCCGATACCCCATATGTGGGGGTAAACCACTGTTTGGGCGCACGGCAGGGCTTGGAAGTGAAGGAGCGCCGTTTGACTGTTTCAAACCAAATTTGGCTGGAATTGAAATTGGACGCCATGTCGCGTTTGGAGAGCCCGATACGCCTAAACAGTCGAAAACCCCCACAAATCACACGATTTTGGAAACTAGACCCCTTAAGGAACTTATCTAGATGTGTGGTGAGCACTTTGAACCCCCAAGTGCTTCACAGAAATTAATAAACGTAGAGCCGTGAAAATAAAAAATCATTTTTTTCCTCAAAAATTATTCTTTAGCCCGCTTTTTTTTTTATTTTCCCAAGGGTAACATTAGAAATTGGACCCAAAAAGTTGTTGTGCAATTTTTCCTGAGTACGCTGATACCCCATATGTGGGGTGAAACCACTGTTTGGGCGCATGGGAGTGCTTGGAAGGGAAGGAGCGCCATTTTGTAATGCAGACTTTGATGGAATGTTCTGCGGGCGTCATGTTGTGTTTGCAGAGCCCTTGATGTACCTAAACAGTAGAAACCCCCTGCAAGTGACACCATTTTGGAAACTAGACCCCCCAAGGAGCTTATCTAGATGTGTGGTGAGCACTTTGAACCCCCAAGTGCTTCACAGAAATTTATAAACGCAGAGCCGTGAAAATGAAAAATCATTTTTTTTCTCAAAAATGTTTTTTTTACCCAGCTATTTTTTATTTTTCCAAGGGTAACAGGAGAAATTAGAACCCCAAAATTGGTGTGCAATTTGTCCTGAGTACGCTGATACCCCATATGTTGGGGTAAACCACTGTTTGGGCGCACGGCAGGGCTCGGAAGGGAGGGAGCGACATTTGACTTTTTGAAAGCCACGTCGTGTTTGGAGACCCCCTGATGTGTCTAAACAGTGGATACCCCCACAAGTGACCCCATTTTGGAAACTAGACCCCTTAAGGAACTTATCTAGATGTGTGGTGAGCACTTTGAACCCCAAGTGTTTCACAGAAATTTATAAATGCAGAGCCGTGAAAATGAAAAATCATTTTTTTTCTCAAAAATTTTTTTTTAGCCAGCTATTTTTTATTTTCCCAAGGGTAACAGGAGAAATTAGAACCCCAAAATTGGTGTGCAATTTGTCCTGAGTACGCTGATACCCCATATGTTGGGGTAAACCACTGTTTGGGCGCACGGCAGGGCTCGGAAGGGAGGGAGCGCCATTTGACTTTTTGAACGCCACGTCGTGTTTGGAGACCCCCTGATGTGTCTAAACAGTGGAAACCCCCCACAAGTGACCCCATTTTGGAAACTAGACCCCTTAAGGAACTTATCTAGATGTGTGGTGAGCACTTTGAACCCCCAAGTGTTTCACAGAAATTTATAAATGCGGAGCTGTGAAAATAAAAAATCATTTTTTTCTCAAAAATGATTTTTTTAGCCAGCTATTTTTTATTTTCCCAAGGGTAACAGGAGAAATTAGAACCCCAAAATTGGTGTGCAATTTGTCCTGAGTACACTGATACCCCATATGTTGGGGTAAACCACTGTTTGGGCGCACGGCAGGGCTCGGAAGGGAGGGAGCGCCATTTGACTTTTTGAACGCCACGTCGTGTTTGGAGACCCCCTGATGTGCCTAAATAGTGGAAATCCCTCAATTCTAGCTCCAACCCTAACCCCAACACACCCCTAACCCTAATCCCAACCCTAATCCTAACCTAAATCCCAACCCTAATTCCAACCCTAATTGTAACCCTAACCTTAATTGTAACCCTAACTCTAATTGTAACCCTAACACTAATTTTAACCCTAACCCTAATTGTAACCCTAACCCTAATTCTAACCCTAATTATAACCCTAACCCTAAGGCTAGGTTCATTTTGCGTTTTACCAGCCCGTTCAACACATAGCGTTGACGGGCTGGTAACGGTATAGCATAACACGATCGCGTTATGCTATACCCACTAGCGCAGAGGAATCAGCAGATGATTCATCTGCGCTAGCGGTGACGGAGCCCAGACGCTGCAGCCCGCGTCCGAGGCTCCGTCACTGAATGATGGCACGTCGCAAACGCATGCCGCTTTACGGCATGCGTCGCGATGCGCCCTCAAATGGAGGTGAATGGCAGCGTTAACGGACTGCCATAACGCAGTATGAACCCAGCTTAACCCTAACCCTAATTATAACCCTAACCCTAACCCTAAAGGGTATGCCACTCTAAACAACATCGCTAACGGGATCGCTAAAAAACGTCACTATTTAGCGATCCCGTTTAGCGATGTTGTTGTGTGCGGCATCTACCAGCGACGTGGCCCCTGCTGTGATCTCGTCCGTCGTCCTGATCATTCCGGACCCTATTTTCATCGCTGGCGTCCCGCTGGTAAGTATCTAATCGCTGAGTGTGGCACCTTTTTTAGCGATTTAGCGGTACTTTTGTACCGCTAAAGTCGTTAAGGAGATCGCTAACCGCGATAGCGTCCTTAACGATATCGCTAAATTAGGTAGCTACTAGCGATATAGAAACAATCCGCTAGCGATCTCATTAGTATGCGACGCTAACGAGATCGCTAGCGGGATTGTGTAGTGTGGCAGTACCTTAATGCTAACCCTAACCCTAATTATAACCCTAACCCTAATTATAACCCTAATTATAACCCTAACCCTAACAGAAAAATGAAAATAAATATAATTTCTATTTTTTATTATATGTCCCTAACTAAGGGGGTGATAAATGGGGGGGGTATGTACTGTTTTTTTTATTTTGATCACTGTGATAGTTTATCACAGTGATCAAAATGCACTTTCTGGAGAATGAATGAAACTTTTTTTGAATCTGCCGCCAAGCAGATCGGCGGGCGCACTGCGCATGCGCCCGCCATTTTTTTTTTTGCAGGAAGAAGACGCCGGGATCCTGGGGCCTGTGGGAGGACGGAGGACACCGGTAAGTATATGGGGGGGGGCGATCGGGGGACCCTCATTTTCTCCCCTCTGATGTGCGATCACATCAGAGACCCCCCGGTAGCCGAGACCCCAGAGAATATTTGCCCATCCCCCCACCAGCACAGCGGCACTTAGCGGCGGGCGCACTGAGCATGCGCCCGCCATGTTCTTCATCGCGCCGGCCCCGGGGGACACCGGAGGGCCCTGGGGCCACATACAGGACATCGGGGGCCACATGGGGGTCCCGGGGACCCTTTTTCTCTGTCCTCTGATGTCCGATGACATCAGAGGACAGAGAAATTAAATGGCACTTTTTTTTTTTTTGTTGCGGTCGCCGTTATAGGGTTAATAACGGCGATCGCAACATCGGTGTCGGTAAAAACCGACCCGATTCATGTTCTCTGGGGTCTCGGCTACCCCCGGTAGCCGAGACCCCGGAGAAAATGCGCCTCTGGGGGGCGCTATTCACTTTTTCCACAGCGCCGTTAATTAACGGCGCTGTGGTTTAAGTACCCTTAATGACCGCCGTTAAAAGGCGTATCGGCGGTCATTAAGGGGTTAAAGGTCAGCTATGCTTCTTATCATATATGGTCTAAATAGTCTGCTACATGTTCTGGGTTTATGGTAAATAAAGTATGACCCTGAGGTGACGGTGGGGGCTACATGAGATGCATAGAATCATATTTGTTGTAAATGGTATAAAATGCTGCCTCATGTTTCATTATATCAGATAAAGTGACTTGTTCACAATCTGTGTGCAGTCTTCTTTGTCTCCAAGCGCTTGTCAATGAAGGGCGTAAACTCCTAATTCAGCCTCACTGGTGATCTGACATATCTGACTTTGGGTCAGAACGCAAACAGCTACAACAGTTATTGGCGCCCGAACAGGGACCGTGGTGACCAGCCTATTCTGAATCCGTACGTGGGAGCTTCCTGGGAGATTGGACATGCAAAATCCAGCTGCAGCAAGGCGAGAAATTGTATTCTTACACTTTGTTTTGCACTTGCAATCTCTCTGGGTCTCTCCATATCTATGGGTAAAGGCTGCGAACACGGTTCAAAGAACCGACATCACCAGTGAATTTCTGTTTTATGTCTGTTTATGTCTGTATGAGAGTTGAATAATAGAGTAATAAGTAATAATTGTCATCTGTCATTTCTGTATTATCTGTCAGTATGTCAAAATACTAACTGGTTGTGTACTGTGTAGCACAGAGCTGGGATAGACTGTGCAGTATTGTTATTTCCGTCATGTTTGATTGGCAGTAAATCATATGAGGCTGTAATTTGTATAGGGCTGTGGTTTTTGGTGTTAAAGGAGTTGGCTTGGTGTTCTCAAGAGTGTCAGTGGACACTGCTGTAGTTTCAGAAGTTGTGTTAATTCCAAGGTGCAAAATAGCAGGCAGGCTGCGTGAGTCCTTGTGTGTCCATGAGAACCTCTGAATGAGATGAGAGATGAGTAATTGAGTATAAGGGATATAAATAAATCCCTGATTGATGAGGGGTTCCGTTAGGTGTGGTCCTCTGTATGTGACAGAGGACATTATTCAACTCACTTTGAGCTGAATCAGGCGGAGTGATTGAGATAAGGGATTTTTGTTCTCTTCTTTTTGTAAAATCAACTGACCACGGAAAGAGAGAAAGAGGAAAAAGGAAAAAAAAATCCCTGAATGAGCACATATGAATGAACCACACACCATTTTTTTAAGAATGCAAAGGAGTCCTAGGGATACGCTGCAGATGTTTCAATCTACATCTGAGATTGAATGAATTGAGTAATGATATTATAGCTCGTGTTATATGTGGCATGACATTGGAAAGTTTCCTGGATACATTTGGCCAGAAAAGGGCAAGGCGTGGTTTCTCACATTATACAGTTATTTGGCCCCACAGTGAAGTCCCGTGGTCACCAGAGATTGATGAGGGATTCGCAGAAATTGATGAAGTCTGAGAACTGCTGCATTCTGGTTCTGTGTGCGAAGGACACTAGTTTCTTATCTTCACTGAATGCCTGATGGGAGGGGTGAATGAAGCCGCTGCACAATTGTTTGTGTTTCTCCCTTCAGTGTAGAGGGAGCCTGTAATTTCTTATCTCTGCTCCTATATGATGGGAGGGGTATGGAGCTGCGCAGATTCTCTGTATTTCTGTCCTAGGTCTAAAGCACGCTAGGAGATTTTGTGTTTTTTAAAGCAACATTATTACATTGAAGTAGAAGGAAATATTGTAAGTTGAAGTTGGAAGTTGAAAGTAAAATACGGTGCCTATTTCAGAAGGATATTTGTAAGTGATTGTTTAGTCATTAAATGTGTTTGTACCTGCTTCTACAGTAGCTGTGTGATTTATGTACAGCTAATTGAGGATCAGCAAACGAGGGTGACCGACTGCAAGGCTGTTCTAGTAGGTGAGAGGCCTATCATATCTGGGCCTTCCTACTTTAGTTAGCTTTTCTTTTTGTTGTGGGTGAGAGGCCTGAGCCTTCCCACTGTCCATGGAGCTGGTGTGGTAGGTTAGAGGCCTATCACATCTGGGCCTTCCTACTTTAGTCAGCTTTTCTTTTTGTTGTGGGTGAGAGGCCTGAGCCTTCCCACTGTCCATGGAGCTGGTGTGGTAGGTGAGAGACTATCACATTGGGCCTTTCTACTTTAGTTAGCTTTCTTTTTGTTGTGGGTGAGAGGCCTGAGCCTTCCACTGTCCATGGAGCTGGTGTGGTAGTTAGAGCCTATCATATCTGTGCCTTCCTACTTAGTCAGCTGGTCTAACGGGTGAGAGAGCTGAAAGAGCCTTCCCGTTACACCCTGTAGGTCTACCGGCTGAGACAGCCACGAGAGCCTTCCTGCTAAACCTTGATGAGCTAAATCTGACTTGCTAAAGTGTGGCCTGTAGACAAGGTCCAGGCACACAGAGGGCATCTGCAGAAAAATAAGCTGTCTGAAGAATAAGTTGAAGCCATGGGCAACTTGTTCTGTGTGCAGTCAGGGAGCCCAATGGGATCTAAAACAGCTATACAGATTGTAAAAGACAGAGAAGGTAAGGAAGCAGTGAAAGATGTGGGATCAATATTGAAAAAGGCAAAAATGCCAAAGTGTGGATGTTTGGATGTACAAAAATGGCACAGTTTCAGGGAGGAGAATAGAGGTTGGATAAAAGACAAAAGAAGAGAGCAACAAGTGAATAAATGGTGTCGTGTGGCGGAGGAAATAAAACAATATGGAAGTTAAGAGATTACAGTGGGACATAAGGTGTATTATGACTGTTTTGATGCACAAAAATCTAAGACTATGACTGCTGCCGACCCCATCTGTCTAACCAGGGACCCAGACAAGACAGATGAACTTGTAAACACTGTTGTCAGCCAAATCCAGACTGGAGAGATACTTGTATGACCTGTGCTGCAACCCACCTAAGCGAATTGCACTAAATCCTGTCCGGACAAGATCACATGTAGGACGGAATATATATGGGAGACTTGGAGGAGATAATATTGGGGAGCGTAAACGGTAACGATACAGACTCACACTGCCTTTCAGAAACTCACTCAGGTGATGGGGGCCATATGTACCTTTTGGGGAGGAGTAAGCAAGTGACAGGTATAGTCAGTTGCTACCTTTTGGGGTGAAGCATGCTAGAAACCACATGCATTAACTACCCACACGCCGAATATCCGGAACTTTCCCACCACTAGACCCAATTTCTAGGCGAACAAACATCGCACATCGCAAATGACTCGATTGGGAATGGGTGTGCTACTTAAGACAGATACAGTATTATCCCTGGAGCCCTCTGCCCAGCTGGCTATGCTGCAGCAGCTGCCCAAACCTGAAAGCCAACCTTTCCCATTTTATAGACAAATATGGGAAATACAGCGGGCATATAAGTGTACCTGGGCAGACCTAATGAGCTTGGTAAGTTCAAAGGCAGGTGACGTACTAGGACACATAATTAAGGCACATACAGATGTGGCAAAGGATCAAGCTTGGGGCATGGATGATAAGTCTGCACGGTCTGGGGAGACGTACTGTTAAGCACTAAAACAAAGGGCTACAGTGAAACAATCAGAGCAGCCTGTACTCCTGACTGACGTGACACAGCAAAAAGGAGAGAGCGTAGAGAGGTACAGCTGAAATGGGCAGACATGGGGTACAGTCCCATAAACCCACTTGATTTAAGATACTGGTAAATGTATTCATTGACGGTATGAACAAAGGCTTACGAGAAGCAGTACAGACAGCCAGACCTGAATGGAGAAATGTTGATCCGAAAGACCTCCTTAAGGTAGCTAAAGGAGTTGAACAGACAAAGACAATAAGATGACCTGTCATGTATGCTGGAACACAAAGAAAGCAGTGGAGACGTAGTAAGGGACCTAAGGACATAGAAACAGTGAAGTGCTGGAATTGTGGAGAAAATGGACATTTCGTCAGCCACTGCTAAAACCCTACAAAGGAGACTAAGCCGACCAATCTTCCACCTCCTCCACATTCAGACTAGGAAACTGGCAACCCAGTGACAAATGTGTGCCCTGTTCTTGTCCCCTCCGGACCTGGTCCTGCCTTGATGACCACCATAACAATGCCGGGAGGGAAAGAGGCAGAATTTTTGATTGACACTGGGGCAGCTGGGACTGTGGTACACAAAGACTTGATAATGCCAGACATGATTACTAATGAGATTGTGGAGAGTGTGGGGGTGGAGGGACAAGCAACAGAAGCCCTAATGACTAAACAAATGAGACTAAAATTACGAGATAGTCAAGAGGTACTTACAAAACTTATTGTTAGTGACAATACCCCTATGAATTTACTGGGAGCAGATGTGTTGAGTGCTATCCAGGCCACCATACCGTACTCTCCTGAGGGTATTACAGTCACAAGTCCCCTCTCAGATAAACATTTGTGTAAGATTGAAGCAATGGTGTATATGACAAAAGCAGTGAAACTGACGACTAACACCAAAATGTCTGAGGATGGGGGAAATGGGACAGGTGCCAGACACTGTCTGGGCAAGGGGAAAAAACTGATGTTGGTCGGCTGCCCATTCCCCCTGTCATGATTAAATTAAAAGAAGGAACCACTCTTCCTTGTTTAAAGCAATACCCTTTGAGCCTAGCCAAATCAATGACCTGAGCAGAGATATTAAAGAGTATGTGAAGGCAGGGGTTCTACTGCAAAGATCCTCCCCTTGCAACACCCCTTTGTATCCCATTAAGAAAAAAGGACCCAAGGGTTCCCCTGACACTTACAGAATGATTCATGATTAAGGGCTATTAATGATGTTACAGAGAGTGTGACCTCAATCGTCCCCAACCCACACACCTTACTGTCACAGATCCCAGCAACGTCAACATGTTTCACAGTTATTGATTTGGCAAATGCATTTTTCTCTGTACCCCTGCACCCTGACTGTCAATATGTTTTCCTTTACTCATGAAGAAAAACAATATTGTTGGACGGTCCTCCCGCAAGGGGGAAAGAACTCCCCCACCATCTATTCAACAGCGATGGCAGGGATCCTTGAGCAGTGGCAACCACCTCACCCACAGATAGTACTATTACAGTACGTGGATGACCTTTTGCTCTGCTGCCCGGACCAGATGTCCTGCAAGGAAGCTACCGTTTCCTTGCTATGTTTTTTAGCAGAAAAAGGTTGCAAGGTCTCATGTGACAAATTACAGTATTGCAAATGAAAGGTGACATTTTTGAGACATTGTATTGTTGAAGGTACAAGACACCTGACTGAAGACAGAAAACAGGTGAGTTGCACGTAGCAGGGCTTTGGAGTACTCGGCACCGAGCCCGTTCATTTCACTGGGGGATGTCACGGGTAGCGCAGCTCGGTCCGTTGCCCTGAGCGCTCACTAAAAGGGGGATATTTACAGGGGATGATAGAAATTGTTCGTGACGCCACCTGTGGTTCCTGGTCAGGATGACCAGCGCTGCAGTGTAGATACTCTGAGGGTTTGGGGCAGCAAGGTGTTAAGTCTCCCACAGGTGAGACTGATCCCTTGGAGTATATGGCGGTATAGAGGTGCAGGAGCAATAATGCAGACACACACAAGACAGTCTCTTTCGGTACCTGTACTGGTGGTAGATTCAGGCTCGTCCCGGGAAGCTGCTCAGGGTGGAGGATGCACGTCCAGTAATCACTGAGTAGGTGTAGGGCCTCCTTACGTCTTCATATGTGTGAGTTTCTGACTTGCATGAAACAAAGCCTAACTCCGTGTGAAACAGCTACGCCCGGCTGACATTGTGGTGGAGCCTTCTTTTGGACAGAACTAAGTCTCTATCTGCAGCGTCCTGCTAGACTCCTGTTCTTCCTGACCCCGGTTACGTATCAGCACTGTTGGGCCCCTCTGAGACCTGTAGTCCAGCAGGGTCTCCGGTTTTTCCCACTAGCCATGAAGGTACTAGCAAGCTCGGACCCGGTGTCCGGTAGTGCAGAGTGGAGGTAAGCTATCATTGCTATTTCTCCTCAGTCACTCTCTTTCCCTTTTTCCACTTGCCTGTCATCCTACTCACACCTTTAACATAAGCACAACAGCAGAAGATGTCAGCTTCCTTCCCTTCACCGCTCTCCAAGCGTCGGCACGCTTACTTTCTGAAACGCTCACTGTTGGACCCTCAGTGGACTCAACCTTGACCAGACCAAGTGGCAATCCTTCCCACTACACTGGACTCCACGATATAAGCTGAGTGTTTGCTGCAGTCCTCAGGCTTTCAGATAAGTCTTTCTTTCTGGCTAGAGTTCCCTCTCAGAATGTCTGAGGTAACTAGCTCGTCTGCTCTCCAACATGCTCTGACACAGACTAGTGTAATCTGAGCTCTGAGCTAGAATGTCTAGAATGTCTATTGCTCTATCTCTCCACACCCTTTATATCTGCGTAATCTAAAGGGCTCCCTCTGGTGGTACCAGGAAAATGTGGAGTGTGAATGAATATCGGGTGATTGTGAATTACCTTTCATGCATCCTCCTGGGTAACATGTGGCACCAAGCGCAGCTGGGCTACACACAGGCAATTCAAAATCTCCCTCTACCCAGGTCACATCAGCATCTACGCACTTTCCTAGGCTTGGTGACCTACTGTAGGCCTTGGATAAGGTCTGCTTCACAAATGATGCAACCACTTTATGACTGTTTGCCATCAGACCCTATAATCTCACTCAAGAAGCAATTGATTCCTTCCACTCTCTCAAACTGCTCATTGTGTCAGCCCCGGCCTAAAGCCTGGGTCTCACATAGCGATACACCAGCGATCCCGACAACGATCAGGATCGCTGGTGTATCGCTACATTATCGCTGCTGAGCTGCCAAACAGGCAGCGATCAGCACAAGCGACACTGCGGGTAACATCGCTTAGTTACCCGCAGTGTACGTTGGATACCAGCGCCCTGATGCAGGGAGCTAGTAACCAAGGTACACATCGGGTTTCCAGGCGCTGCGCGGTGCCTGAAAACCCGCTGTGTACCTTGGTTACCAGCTCCCTGCATCAGGGCGCTGGTATCCAAGGTACACAGCGGGTTTCTAGGCACAGCCCCGCGCCTGGAAACCCGCTGTGTACCTTGGTTACCAGCGGATCGCTGGTCTCCCACCTGTCACACGCAGCGATGCGTGCCTGTCAGCGGGAGACCAGCGATCAAAAAAATGTCCAGGACATTCAGCGACAATCAGCGATACCCAGCAGGGGGGCTAATCGTCGCTGAATGTCACACACAGCGATATCGCTGGTGAGCTCGCTGCTGCGTCACAAACTAGTGACTCAGCAGCGATCTCGCTAGCGAGATCGCTGTGTGAGACGGGGGCTTAAGGGTACCGTCACACTCAGCGACGCAGCAGCGATCCCGACAACCATACGACCTGACAGGGATTGTTGCTGTGTCGCTTTGTGGTCGCTGGTGAGATGCCAAACAGTCAGATCTTCCCAACGACGCAGCAACGATCGGCGACCCGTAGCGACCTGTGTAACGATGAGTCTCCTATGTGTCTCAGTGCTGAGTCGCTAGCGAAATCGTTGGTAAAAGGTGTCAAACACACTGATGCATGCTACCCAGCGGGATCTCAACAACCAAAGGCATTTCCGACACGACCAGCGATCTCACAGCAGGGGCCTGATCACTGGTACGTGTCAAACTTAGCGAGATCGCTAGCGAGGTTGCTGTTGCGTCACAAAACTTGTGACTCAGCAGCGATCTCGCTTAGTGTGACTGGGGCTTTAGGCATTCCAAACTGTGACCAGACATTTTTCTTGTTTTGCACAGAGCAGGGAGGACATGCTACCGCAGTACTGACACAACAACATGGAGGGAAACAGAGACCAATAGCTTACTACTCAGCACAATTAGACCCAGTGATTGTGTGTCCGTGCGGTAGGAGCAGCTGCACTACTCCTGGGAAAGGCATGCGAGATCACGCTGACTTTTCCTTTGACAATTTATTCCCAACATGATGACATCCACTCCATACTCATGCAAGTTCAACCAAAACATCTGTCTATGGCCAGACAGCTCCGACTTGAATGTGCGCTACTAATTCCTGAGTATGTCACCCTCAATCCTGAATCCAGCCACACTCCTTCCTGTGGATTCAGAAAAGGGGGAATTGGTGACAGGGGAGGAGTCCCGAGGAGATAATTTGCATATTCCCAGTGCCTTCTGGGATAAGTGAAGAGTCTCCGCGAGCTCAAGGAACACTGGATTTTGGCTGTTGCGGCTGAAAGGAGGACATCAGTAAACCAGGGGAGGAGTCCCGAGGAGATAATTTGCATATTCCCAGTGCCTTCTGGGATAAGTGAAGAGTCTCCGCGAGCTCAAGGAACACTGGATTTTGGCTGTTGCGGCTGAAAGGAGGACATCAGTAAACCAGGGGAGGAGTCCTGAGGAGATAATTTGCATATTCCCAGTGCCTTCTGGGATAAGTGAAGAGTCACCGCGAGCTCAAGGAACACTGGATTTTGGCTGTTGCAGCTGAAAGGAGGACATCAGTAAACCAGGGGAGGAGTCCTGAGGAGATAATTTGCATATTGCCAGTGCCTTCTGGGATAAGTGAAGAGTCTCCGCGAGCTCAAGGAACACTGGATTTTGGCTGTTGCAGCTGAAAGGAGGACATCAGTAAACCGCGTGCCTAGCGGCGCGCGAGTTTTGACTTATATTTCACCGCTTGATTATCTCTTGAACAATAAGAACATGGAAGAGGCTAGGAGCCATGTGGTGAGCTGCATTTCTTGCTACATGTTCATAGACTTACCAGTGGAAAAGCCAAACTTCACATGCCAGAAATGCAAGCTTGTGTCCCTGTTGGAGGAAAAGTTGCAAAATCTGGAAGAGAGGTTATCTACATTGAAGACCATTAAGGAAGGTGAAGAGTTCTTAGACAGAGCAGAATTATCTCTTCATGGTACAGAAAGAGAAGAAATTCGAAGTGCAACTGAAGAAACAGAGGAATGGAAGCATGTGACCCAGAGAAGCAGGAGGATCAGGAGGCAGTCAGCACCAATTCTGCTCAGGAACCAATACCAGGCTCTTACACAGGAGAACGATGAAGAAATACATCAGGATAAGACTTTGCCCACAAACAACTTTGTACGCCCTCAGAGTCCTCCTGAATGGAGAAAGAAAACTGTTGTGAAGAAGAAACGGAGAGTTGTTGTCATGGGCGATTCCCTGTTGAGAGGAACAGAGGCCGCTATCTGCAGACCGGATATAACCTCAAGAGAAATGTGCTGTCTTCCAGGTGCAAAAATTAAAGATGTGTCTGACAGGATATCAGGACTCTTCAGACCTAAAGATGACTACCCATTCCTGCTAATACATGTGGGGACAAATGACACCGCTAGAAACGACCTGGAAACCATCTGCAGTGACTTTGAAAACTTAGGTAAGAAAGTGAAAGAACTGGGAGCGCAGGTGGTCTTCTCTTCCATCCTCCCAGTGGATGGCCATGGAACAAGGAGGTGGAATAAGATTCTGCAGGTGAACAACTGGCTACGTCGATGGTGCCGTCAGCAAGGATTTGGATTTCTGGATCACGGAGTGAATTACCTATACGATGGACTACTTGCTAGAGATGGGGTGCACCTTACGAAGACTGGAAAACATGTATTTGGAAGTCGCCTTGCTACACTCATCAGGAGAGCTTTAAACTAGAACAATGTGGGAAGGGAAGCAAAACGCCAGCAAAAGCCATACACTTGACAAATACTATTGAGAACTCTGCTATTAGAAGTGAAGGGGAAGAACAAAGACAAAAAAATTTACATAATAAAAATATTGAAGGAAGAGAAACCAATCACAAACTAAAGTGTTTCTATACGAATGCACAAAGCATGGGCAACAAACAAGGAGAACTGGAGCTACTAACGCAGGAGAAGAAATATGATGTCATTGGAATCACTGAGACTTGGTGGGACGATACACATGATTGGAATACAAGGCTAGAAGGATACAACTTATTTGCAAGAAACAGACTTGATAAACGAGGAGGAGGTGTTGCATTGTATGTTAGAAAAGCGTATATCTGCACAGAGATTGACGCTTCAAAGACTGGGAGTTCTGTGGAAACTGTTTGGGTAAGAATACAAGGACAGAACAATAGAAAGGACACCATTGTAGGCATTTACTACAGGCCGCCTGTGCAAGCTGAAGATATGGATGAACTCTTTATGCATCAAATGGCCAAGTTCTCCAAAAAATATGACATAGTGGTCATGGGAGATTTCAACTATCCAGACATTTGTTGGGAATCTCTCTCAGTCAAAACTAACAGGTCCAGGAAATTCTTATCCTCTCTTGCTGACAACTTTATCTTCCAAAAGGTAATGGAGAAAACAAGGGGATCTGCTACCTTGGATCTAATCCTCATAAACAGGGAGGAAATGGTGGAGGAGGTAAGAGTGGCTGGGACTCTAGGAGGTAGTGACCATGCTATTTTAGAATTTTGGATAACAAGAGGAGGAAGACCTGTGAAGACTCAGACGTCAAGGTTAGATTTCAGAAAGGCAGATTTTAAGGAACTCAGAAAGAGAATTGGAGGGATCCAATGGCTGGATATCCTTAAGGACAAAAATGTCCAGGAAGGATGGAAAATCTTGAAAAATGAGATTCTCAAAGCACAATCGTTAACAATTCCGAAAAGAGGGAAGAATGGGAAGCATTTAAGGAAACCAGGATGGATGAACATAGAACTTAAACACATGCTAAAAAGGAAGAAAGAAATGTTTATCAAATGGAAAGAGGGAGGCATATCTAAAGAAGAATATAATGCCGTCTGCAGAACCTGCAGGGCACAAATCAGATTATCTAAAGCTGACAATGAATTAAGGCTTGCAAGTGACGTCAAAAGCAACAAAAAAGGATTTTGGGGATACGTCAAAAGTAAAAGAAAAGTCAAAGATGCTATAGGATTTTTACAGGATGAAAATGATGAAATGGTAAGTCAGGATGTTGAGAAGGCTGAACTTTTAAATTCCTATTTTGCATCTGTTTTCTCTCAGAAAGGAAATGTAACATCAACTGATCTTCACTGTCCTATTAAAGTAATAGAAGAATCCAGGATATCTATAAACAGAAAGACAGTGAGGAAATACTTAGCTAACATAAATGAATTCAAGTCTCCAGGTCCAGATGAATTACACCCCAGGGTACTGAAGGAGATAGCAGAAGAAATTCTTGAACCACTGTCCATAATCTTTGAAAATTCTTGGAGAACAGGAGAAGTCCCAGAAGACTGGAGAAGAGCAAATGTTGTTCCTATCTTCAAAAAGGGGAAGAAGGTGGACCCAGGGAACTACAGGCCGGTGAGTCTGACTTCTATACCAGGAAAGATCTTTGAACAAATTATTAAAGAACATGTATGCAAGTACCTGGATAAGAATGAAGTGATTAAACAGAGTCAGCATGGGTTTGTAACTAATAAGTCATGTCAGACTAACTTAATTTCCTTCTATGACAGAATCACTGACTGGGTGGATCAGGGAAATGCTGTAGATATAGTATATCTTGACTTCAGCAAAGCATTTGACAAAGTATCTCACACAATCCTTATTGAAAAAATGACTAAGTATGGAATGGACAAGGCAACTGTTAGGTGGATTCATAACTGGCTTAGTGATCGGACCCAAAGAGTGGTTGTAAATGGCTGCACATCCAGTTGGAAGAATGTCTCAAGTGGGGTACCACAAGGCTCTGTTTTGGGCCCTGTATTGTTCAACATCTTTATCAATGATTTAGATGAAGGAATTGAGGGTAAACTGATCAAATTTGCTGATGACACAAAGCTAGGAGGGGTAGCTAATACTAGAGAAGAGAGAGAGAGGATTCAAAAAGATATACATAAACTGGAGCAGTGGGCAGCAACTAACAGAATGGATTTTAACAGGGAAAAATGCAAAGTACTACATCTGGGCAATAAAAATGAAAAAAGCATATACAAAATGGGAGGAATAGGGCTAAGTAACAGCACATGTGAAAAAGACTTGGGTATACTAATTGATCACAGACTTAACATGAGTCAACAGTGTGATGCAGCAGCAAAAAAGGCAAATGCAATTCTAGGATGTATCAACAGAAGCATACAGTCTAGATCACGTGAGGTCATTATTGCCCTCTACTCCTCTTTGGTCAGACCTCATCTGGAATACTGTGTCCAGTTTTGGGCACCACATTTTAAAAAAGACATCAACAAACTGGAGCAAGTTCAGAGAAGAGCCACCAGAATGGTGACCGGTCTGCAAACCATGTCCTATGAGGAACGGTTGCAGGATTTGGGAATGTTTAGCTTGCAAAAAAGAAGACTGAGAGGAGACTTAATAGCTGTATACAAATATCTCAAGGGCTGTCACATTGTAGAAGGATCATCTTTATTCTCATTTGCACAAGGAAAGACTAGAAGCAATGGGATGAAACTGAATGGGAGGAGACACAGATTAGATATTAGAAAAAACTTTTTGACAGTTAGGGTGATCAATGAGTGGAACAGGCTGCCACAAGAGGTGGTGAGTTCTCCTTCAATGGAAGTCTTCAAACAGAGGCTGGATAGACATCTGTCTGGGATGATTTAGAGAATCCTGCTTTGAGCAGGGGGTTGGACCAGAAGGCCCAGGAGGTCCCTTCCAACTCTACCATTCTATGATTCTATGATTCTATGACAGTATTAGCAAGTGAAGAAGAATACTTTGACATGACGTACGAACATGACTGGATAGAACTAATGAGTCAGGAGACAGTGGGTTTTGCACACGTTCATGCAGATTTTGAGTTTTTGTAGATGGCTCCAGATACCACCAGGATGGACGATTCTACTCTGGATATGCAGTAGTATCCTCACATGAGGTGATCCAAGCTGAACCACTCCCTCCTCACATGTCAGCACAGGACGCAGAGTTGAAGGCACTCACTGAGGCGTGTAGAGCCGCTGCAGGTAAAGTCACTAATATTTACACATTTTCGAACTATGGATGGGGAATAGCCCATGATTATGGCCCTATCTGGAGAAGCAGAGCGTTTCTTACATCAGCCGGTAAGCCCATTAAAAATGCAGAGCTGGTGAAACAATTAATGGAGGCATTGATGTTACCAGTCCAGGTTGGCATTGTCAAGGTAAAAGCACACACGAAAGGTGACTCTGTGGAGGTAGAGGGCAACAGAAGGGCGGACGAGGCTGCTAAAGTACCAGCAAGGCGGCCTAGGGAGCAGAGGACGGTGGCAGGGAGTCAGCGTATTCCAGCCACACTGAGCCTAGATGTCCTGAAATCCCTCCAGCAACAAGCTGCCCAAACAGAGAAGGAACACTGGGGAGAAAGGGAGCTGAGCTGAACTCAAATGGAGTATGGGAGAATTAGGATAAATTGTGTTTGCCAAAATCCCTGTTCCCAATTATGGCGCAAGCAACACATGGCCCCACTCACGCCTCAAAAAGTCACATGTGTGCCATGGTAGATGCCTTCTGGATCGCTTCTGGTTTCAGTTACGCAGCTGCAAAATTTGTACAATCATGCCTCATCTGTGCACAGCACAATCCAGGTAAAACAGTAAAAGTCCCTAAGAAAGCGACACCTAGGCCTCTCTACCCATTTCAGAGACTGCAGATTGACTACACACAGCTACCCAGGAGTGTATGAATATGTCCTAGTATGTGTAGATCTCTTCTCTGGTTGGCCAGAAGCCTACCCGGTAAAATGTGCAAATGCTAAAAGAACTGCAGACAAACTGATGAAAGAATTGATCGGCAGGTATGGTGTCCCAGAGACAATAGAAAGCGATAAGGGTACACACTTCACGGGAGAAATAATGAGGGAAGTCATGCAGGCCCTGGGTGTACAGCAAGCATTTCATACACCATATAGGCCACAAAGTAGTGGGGAAGTCGAAAGACTAAATGGGACACTTAAACTGAAAATTCTAAAGGCCATGGCAGAGACAGGAAAGAGCTGGGTAGAGTGCTTGCCTCTTGCACTCTTTTCAGTCAGACACACTCCAAATAGGAAAACAGGGTTGTCTCCTTTTGAAGTCCTGTTTGGTAGGGCACCAAAGACTGGTCTGTACTTCCCACAGGTGCTACAAATGGAACACTATGACAGCCTATGTCCAGGCCTTACAGGAAAGACTTAATGTGGTGCATAAACATGTGTTCTCATCCATTCCAGATCCTAATGAAAGTGCAGATGTGTATCTGATGAATCCAGGCGATTGGGTGGTTATACGCAGACACGTGAGAAGGAGGAGAAGGAGCCTAGACCCACGATTTGACGGCCCCTTCCAAGTCCAGCTGACCACATCTACCTCAGTAAAACTTCAGGGAAAGCCCACCTGGATCCACGCCAGTCACTGCAAGAAGGTCCTTTCAACAGCAGAATGACTGTTCTCCTAATCACCTTGCTGGCAGTGACAGGAGTACTGCACTTTACAGAGACACAGGAGAAACTCTTAAATGTTGAGTGGAATAACAAACTTATTCGACATCATGTTCTTCTTATAAAGGACATGGAAAGACAGAAACCGAAAGACTGTTGGATCGGTACACACAGTCCAGTATCTGCAAGGACTATGCCGTACTTAGCCTTGCCTCTGGAGCCATGGAAGGTATTAACACCACGCTGCATACACAATGAGAATGGACTCTGGTTTTCCAGGTTCCTTGAGGTTCCTAACGAAACTAATACAATACCGAGACTCCTTTTTAAATCCAGCCAAGTGATTTAGTGGCCTAGTAGGGTGGATTTCTGGTATTTTACAGATTTGCATGCAGATTTTTATTGTTTTGTTTATTGCTTTAGGTAGCCGTAAAACGCCTAATATATGTATTGACTAAGCTATTGAATAATGTACCGTATATACTCGAATATAAGCTGAGATTTTCAGCCCATTTTTTAGGGCTGAAAGTCCCCTCTCGGCTTATATTCGAGTCATATACCAGGGGGTCGGCGGGGGAGGGGGAGCGCAGCTGTCCTATATACTTACCCTCCGCCGGCGCGGTCTCTGCAGCCCCTGCTCTTCTCCATCAGTCCCGGCGCCTGTGTTCAGCGGTCATTTGGTACCGCTCATTAAAGTCATGAATATGCACATACTCATGACTTTAATGAGCGGTAACAAGTGACCGCTGAACACAGGCGCCGGGACCGTGGGAGAAGAGCAGGGCAGAGACGCGCCAGCGGAAGGGTAAGTATAAGTGATATTTACCTGTCCCGTTCCGCTGTGTCCTCGGGTCCTCTTGCTGCGATGTTCAGGCAGAGGGCGCGATGACGTCATTAGTGTGCGCCGCGCCCTCTGCCTGATCATTGACTGCTGGAGGACCCGGAAGACAGCGGGTCAGGTAAATATCTCAGGTGCCGGGGCCCTGAGCAAGCGGTGACACCGGCACCTGGCCCCAGCAACGAGAGGTGAGTATGTCTTTTTTTTTTTTCGGTTGCAGCAGCAGCAATTGAGGCCTATACTATGGAGCATAATCTATGGGGGCATATATGGGGGCAATCTATGGATCATATATGGGGGCACAATCTATGGATCATATATGGGGGCATAATCTATGGGGGCACAATCTATGGATCATATATGGGGGCACAATCTATGGATCATATATGGGGGCATAATCTATGGGGGCACAATCTATGGATCATATATGGGGGCACAATCTATGGATCATATATGCGGGCATAATCTATGGGGGCACAATCTATGGAGCATCAATGGGGGCACAATCTATAGAGCATCTATGGGGGCACAATCTATGGAGCATCTATGGGGGCACAATCTGTGGAGCATCTATGGGGGCACAATCTGTGGAGCATCTATGGGGGCATAATCTATGGAGCATCTATGGGGCACAATCTATGGATCATCTATGGGGGCACAATCTGTGGAGCATCTATGGGGGCACAATCTGTGGAGCATCTATGGGGGCATAATCTATGGAGCATCTATGGGGCACAATCTATGGAGCATCTATGGGGCACAATCTATGGATCATCTATGGGGGCACAATCTATGGATCATCTATGGGGGCACAATCTATGGAGCATCTATGGGGGCATAATACATGGGCAGCATATAGGGCATAATCTCATTTTCCACCCTAGGCTTATACTCGAGTCAGTAAGTTTTCCCAGTTTATTGTGGCAAAATTAGGGGGTCGGCTTATACTCGGGTCGGCTTATACTCGAGTATTACGGTAAGTGTGGAAAAAAATCTAAGGCTGAACCTTCTGTAGTGTATCACAGACCCGATAGCCATTGTTGACAGGGAAAGTGAGTGTCCACACTGAGGGTGGATGGGCGAAGCAGGTAGGAAGCCCCCTCATGGGTAATAGACCAATGAGACAGTATCTCCTTTGTGGACATCAGCTAACCCCGTGGCAAAGGTTATACCATTTACAAAAGGGGGAAATTGATATAGAAGGGTTAATGGTTTGCCTTTAATTCTTCAGTTGCCTTTTGCCTTTCTTTGCTAGAATTTACTCCCATGAGACAGCAGTCTGTCAGTCTCCTCTTAAAAGGTCAACTATGCTTCCTATCATATATGGTCTAAATAGTCTGCTACATGTTCTGGGTATACACTGCCCCCGAGGAAGTGGAAACGCGAAACGGCGTCGGGGCCTCGGTGCGACCAGCAGCTTTTTACCATGGGTGAGTGAGACCATAGGACTTAGCACTTGGCTATAGATCTTGGTTTTCTTCCATCTCTAGGTTGGATTTTCGGCGGTTTGTGGTTTATAGTGACGGCAATTGGTTCTCAGTGGGACCCATTATGGGCTAATACATTAGGATTCGCCTTTATCTTACTGAGATACCTAATCTTTCTACCACTTCACATATGGGCATGTTTACAACTACTGATTCCCCCTACACATGTTTCTCTCACCCAATGGGAATACTATTATGTACTCACATTTTTCTGCTGTTATCGCATCATGGTCTAATCATCTTTTCTACTGGTGTTTCTTTTAAATATTTGTCATATTATGTAATTTTGTAGCATAGTTATTTGATGATTTAATAAAATTTGTTATACTTTTTTGCTATTTTCTGTATTTGTTTCTTATTATTCAGTTACATATTGGTGGCTTGAGCTCCCTCTTCTTTGCTCTTATGGTTTCTATCTTGTTTGGAGAGCGTCACATATTATTATTATGTCTTATAAGCAATTCTTTAGTCCTTGTTATGTTTTCATATGGTAAATAAAGTATGACCCTGAGGTGATGGTGGGGGCTACATGAGATGCATAGAATAATATTTGTTGTAAACAGTATAAAATGCTGCCTCATGTTTCATTATATCAGATAAAGTGACTTGTTCACAATCTGTGTGAGGTCTTCTTTGTCTCCAAGCGCTTGTCAAAGAAGGGCGTAAAATCCTAATTCGGCCTCACTGGTGATCTGGCATATCTGACTTTGGGTCAGAACGCAAACAGCTATAACATGGTTCTGAGTACCTTGAGGGGTGCAGTTTTTAGAATGGTGTCACTTTTGGGTATTTTCTGTCATATTGACCCCCCAAACTCACTTCAAATGTGATGTGGTCCCAAAAAAAATGGTTTTGTAAATTTTGTTGCAAAAATGAGAAATCACTGGTCAAATGTGAACCCTTATAACTTCCTAACGAAAAAAAATTTGTTTACAAAATTGTGCTGATGTAAAGTAGACATGTGGGAAATGTTATTTATTAACTATTTTATGCATTATGACTCTCTGATTTAAGGGCATAAAAACTAAAATTTTGAAAATTGCAAAATTTTCAAAACTTTTGCCAAATTTCCATTTTTTTAACAAATAAACACAAGTCATATCAAATAAATTTTACCACTATCATAAAGTACAACATGTAACAAGAAAACACTCTCAGAATCACCAGGATTCATTGAAGCATTTTAGCGTTATGACTCATAAAGTGACACTGGTCAGAAGTGAAAAAATTGGCCCGGTCATGAAGGCAAAAACAGGCTCTGACGCGAAACGGTTAATATTTTGTTGCACAACCTTTTCAGGCAATCACTGCAATCAAACGATTCCTCTAACTGTCAATGAGACTTCTGCACCTCTCAACAGGTATTTTGGCCACTCCTCAAGAGCAAACTGCTCCAGTTGTCTCGTGTTTGAAGGTTGCCTTTTCCAGACGGCATGTTTCAGCTCTTTCCAAAGATGCTCAATAGGATTTAGGTCAGGGCTCATAGAAGGCCACGTCAGAATAGTCCAATGTTTTCCTCTTAGCCATTCTTAGGTGTTTTTAGCTGTGTGTTTTGGGTCATTATCCTGTTGCAAGACTCATGACCTGCGATTGAGACCAAGCTTTCTGACACTGGGCAGCACATTTCTCTCTAGAAACCCCTTGACAGCCTTGAGATTTCATTGTACCCTGCACAGATTCTTGACACCCTGTGACAGATGCAGCATAGCAGCCCCAGAACATAACAGAGCCTCCTCCATGTTTCACAGTAGGGACAGTGTTCTTTTCTTTATATGCTTCATTTTTTCGTCTGTGTACATAGAGCTGATGTGCCTTGCCAAAAAGTTCAATTTTTGTCTCATGTGTCCATAGGCATTCTCCCAGAAGCTTTGTGGTTTGTCAACATGTAGTTTGGCAAATCCCAGTCAGGCTTTTTTATGATTTTTTTTTCAACAATGGTGTCCTCCTTGGTCATCTCCCATGAAGTTCACTTTGGCTATACAACGACGGATGGTGCGATCTGACACTAATGTTCCTTGAGCTTGAAGTTCACCTTTAATCTGTGTACAAGTTTTTCTGGCTCTTTTGTTACCATTCGTATTATCTGTCTCTTTGATTTGTCATCAATTATCCTCCTGCGGCCACGTCCAGTGAGGTTGGCTACAGTCCCATGGATATTTAATTTCTGAATAATATGTGCAACTGTAGTCACAGGAACATCAAGCTGCTTGGAGATGGTCTTATAACTTTTACCTTTATCATGTTTGTCTATAATTTTCTTTCTAATCTCCTGAGACAACTCTTTCCTTCGCTTCCTCTGGTCCATGTTGAGTGTGATACACACCATGTCACCAAACAGCACAGTGAGTATCTGTAGCCCTCTATACAGGCCACTCACCGATTCCAAGATTGTAGACACCTGTGATGCCAATTAGTGGACACACCTTGATTTGACATGTCCCTTTTGTCACATTATTTTCAGGGGTATCATCATTTCTGTCCAGGCCTATTTCATGAGTTTTTTTTTATTTTTTTTTTTTTAATTCTGTGGAAGTATGGTTGAAAAGCCATGTCTGACTGTCATTTGTTCATTTTCATAGATTTTTTTATTTATTATTTATTTTGTCAGATTCAAGTTATTTCTGTGACCATTGTGGGTTTTTTGTCATTAAAGAGGGGTAACAACAATTTTGATCACATGTGTATAGATTATAACCCTCAGTGAATTAATTTATTACATGGAATCACTTTATGAGGATTTCGACTATTCTGGTTTTCTGTCATTAGGGCTCATGCATATGTTGTGTCCAATCTCATCTGGGATCTGTTCCTGCTGTCCAGCTGGAGTAATCTGCTACCTAAAGCCAATTGGAAAGTACCACACCCTACTAAAGCTCAAAGCACATGGCCGGAATCTGTCAGAAACAGCGTTGTTCTCCTCTGGTTCAATCCTCTGTGCTCAGCTTGCGGCTTGTGTATTTGTTTCTTGTTGTGACCATGGCCCATTTACTCACTACTCTTGTGTCTTCTGATTCTGTGTTCTCTCCTTCTGGTTCTGACTCAGCTGCCTGACTATTCTTTTTGCCATCTAATACCACAGAATAGCAGGTAACACCATGGTCCAAGCCTAGAGGGTTCCCAGTGTAAGTCCAGATTCCAGTAATGGTGTTATAATGAGCAAGGCAATCCTTGGCATATGGAAACCAGAGAAGATGGTGCCAAGCATGCTCATGGTGGATAAGCATTATTGAAAAATGGGGGGCAGGTCAGTGAGGGGTCAGTGACCAGTCATAAGCCAATACAGATGAATATGTAATCAGAGCACCAGATAAAGCCCCACCCACAGCCCCCCCCAGAGCACGAGAATCTCACTGACTGAATACTACAAATACAGATTAAACAACAGTAAACCAGAGTTGCAGTCATTTATGGTGGACCATTGGAGCTACTATGAATCCTGACCAGAAGATTAGAGAAAATATTACTCCCCATTTCAGGAGAGATTGTGCAGTAATCTGAATTTCTTAAGGTACTGCCACACTAAACAATCCCGCTAGCGATCACGATAACGACGCATACTAATGCGATCGCTAGCGGGATTGTTTCTATATCGCTAAATGCGGCCACATTTAGCGATATAGTTAACGACGCTATCGCCGTTAGCGATCTTAACGACTTTAGCGGTACAAAAGTACCGCTAAATCGCTAAGAAAAGGTGCCACACAGCGATTAGATACTTACCCAGCGGGAGCGCCGACGAGAAAATAGGGTCCGGAACGATTCCAGCGACGAGCGAGATCACAGCAGGAAGCTCGTCGCTGGAAGCTGCCGCACTGAACAACATCGCTAACGGGATCGCTAAATAGTGACGTTTTTTAGCGATCCCGTTAGCGATATTGTTTAGTGTGGCATACCCTTTAGGATCAAACACAATGTAATTTATGAGGTGGAATGAACCCATGAAACCAGGGCTGGAGCCAACACATCTCCTGCAGGCGTGAATAAATGTATATTACAGCCATCAGCCACGCACAGCTCAGAGATGTATCATGGCACAGGGGTGATGTGTTTTATGTAGATTATCACAATCCTCCTTGAAGTTAGTTGGTTTTAATACAAATTGAAAAGTCCGGATAAAGGAAACTCTGCTGTTATTGTACAGAAATTCACACTTGGCCTCACTGCACATTTAATGTTCTCGATCATAAAAGCGGTTTGGCCAGAAAGACTGGACCTGGTCTTGTAGGAACCATATGAGACATTCAGCAGCACAGAAGGGAGAGAAGATTCATCCGATAAGATCTCAGGGATCTAGGAAGCCAACAGCATCATTACCCTCCGCTTTCTCTTACAGGCCCATCATAATATTTTCCTTCAAGTGATTTTCTATCTTGTCAGCACATTCTACGTGCGCTGTCATTTGGCTTTATAGTTTATAGATCTGGGCAGGTAACAGTCAGCGTCTCCTAAACCAGGGGTGGGGAATATTTTTTCTGCCAAGGGCCATTTGGATATTTATATCATCCTTCAGGGGCCATACAAACTCCACCCACAAAGTACATCCTGACTCTGGCACTGGTATCAGGACGTAATCTTTCATTGCATGCCCTTCAGTGTTCAGTAGTGAACACTGCGTGTGTGCTTACAGAGCAAGCAGAGCAAGAAGAAATTAATGAGCTGGTGGCAATCAAAATACAGCTCCCTGCCAAAGCATAGCAGTCCCTGAGAATCTGCTCGGGGGCCGGATAAAAGGTCATCGAGGGCCGTAAATGGCCATGGGGCCTGAGGTTCCCCACCCCTGTCCTAAACCCAGGGGTAAGTGTATCCTCCAGGTTGTAAAGTCATTTGAACAGTTTTGGGTGGAAGAGAATGTTGTGGTCTAGAGGCAAAATGGTGATCATGGTAATACGGCCGGACTACACCACCGATAAAGCAGCCACAGCCGGTGACTGAGAAGAATCTGTACTTCTCAGCATTTAGCGGTCACTACTCACCTGGGTAGTCATATGTGGGAATCTCCTCTTTACACCGCTCATCACCCTCACATATGTCTCTGTAGTATTAATATGGGTCAGATCTTCACCCTGAAACAAATATTATAAAAATCACCGACAGATGGAGAAGTCCCATCTATGATCAGCTCTAATCCTGCCATCTCCACCGTTCTCATTACACAAGTATAAAACATATAATACTGGGGATAAAACAAGACTGAGCACAAGACCTTCACAGCCGTCTACACATCATAGGGGAGATCTCCTGACACCTTCTCTCCATCTACCTGATGATCCTGAGGAGCATTCGGATCTTCTTGTTTACAGTCCTGTGGAAGAAGAGGACGGGGACATCTCTCTGGTGTTGTCCTCTTACTGGATAGATCTGGAGGAAACACATACAGGGAGTGAATTCATTCTTTACATACAGATAATTATAGGCCGTGTGTATTTAGTCCTGTCTATTACCTGGTGATGTGAGGGGCTGGGGAACCTCCAGTATGACGTTCTTGTACAGATCTCTGTGTCCTTCTAAATACTCCCACTCCTCCATGGAGAAATAGACAGCGACATCCTGACACCTTATAGGAACCTGACACATACAATGATACCGTCATCCCCCGATCCCTTCATAGTGTTACTGTATAATGTCCCAGCATTCCCAGCAGTGTCACCTCTCCAGTCAGCAGCTCAATCATCTTGTAGGTGAGTTCTAGGATCTTCTGGTCATTGATGTCCTCATGGATCAGGGGGTGAGGTGGAGGCCCCGTGATTGGGCTCAGGGGTCTTCCCCATCCCTCAGACACAGGGTCCTGACAGCGATCACTAGAGGTCTTCTTCACCACTGTGTAATCCTGGTAATGGAGAGACACATTAATAAATCTCACTACAGACATTTCCAGAGTCCTCACTTCTCCAGTTCTGTCCGTTATTCCCATAGATAAGAATGATGTAATGTGACGTCATCAGAATCTCTCACCTCTCCAGTGAGACGGAAGAGGATCTCTAGGGTGAGGTGTAATATCCTCTCCGCCATCTTGTCTCTGTCCATATCTATCTTTGATGGGTAAATCAGGAAAATTCTCTTCTATAGAAGATCTTCACTGAGAGGATCCGATATTGTAGAGACCTGAATGAGAAGAAGATGAGGCGATGTAACATCATAAGAATCCTGTAATAATACAATTACTGGAGATAATAAGGGAAACATATGAGGAGATTTATTATTTACAGGATTTAGTTTTCTTCTTTACATCTACTAATAAAACCTATATATTTAGGCCACACACAACAAGCAGTTTCTTCCTCGGAGTCGGCAGCTGAATACGTTCCTCATAGACTCATCTTCCATAACGCTAATTCTCCTCTCATTTACCGACCCTGGAATCGGCATTAGTAATACTGCAGGAGATATTCATTACACGTGACATGAGGAATAACTACTTCATGATGAGGACGACATCTTCATCTTCTACTGCGGCTCTAGAGACATATTTGTCCAGAGTCGGTCCCTGACTCCATCACCGCCGGCGTCTATATGAATGTTTCCCGTCTTCCCCGCACTGTAATCTTCCATCACGTTAGATCTCAGCTCTGATTCACACACAGAAGTTTGAGGCTTTTAGAAAAGATTTTCTGTTTCCACAATCACAACGGACAGAAATGATCTGTTCCCAAAGTCTCCATGTACAGTGATTTATGGGGTTTATTTCTGGCCTTAGACTTTCCTATATTACAAGAAAAACTCCAGAAAAAAATCAGATATTAAAATGTTTCTAGAGAAAATTGGCTCCGACAATTCTTGTAAGAAGAAAAAAACATGGAAAAAGCAGAAGACACATTTTATAATTTTCAACATGTTAAACATTCATTAAAAAGAAATTAACTCTATTGGGCCCCAGAACATAGATGTACACCGCAGGGACGGCACAGATGAGGCTGCAACAAAAACCCTGACAGTTTAACCACTTGCTGGTGTGAAAAGCAAACATGGCATCTAAGAAGGTGTGACAGAGTTCGGCTGAATGCCCCCTGCCCCCAAGTACTGGATAGTATGGGGCGGCCTAGTTACTACGATACTTACAGGCCTAATAATGGTGTCTGGGCTGCAATGTATGAAGGTCTATTAGGCCGGGTCAGAGGCAGCCTCCAATAAGTTACCTTTCACACATCAGTTTTTTTGCTATCAGTCGCAAATCCATCAAATTTTGAAAAAAAAAAACGCATCCCGTGACTGATGGCGATGGATCCGTTTTTTCTCATTGACTTGTATAAGCGATGGATTGTGATGGATGTCCTCACATTTCATCCTCGTTCGCCGGATGCGTCGAAAATTATTTGTCCGGCGGCCGGAGACAACGAACAAAGGATCATTTGTGTACATCAAAAAAAACAGACAGCGACGGATACGTCGCCGTCCATCGTTTGCTAGAATGGAAGTCTATGGGCGACGGATCCGTCAAATAACGGAATCCGGAGATGGATTTGTTTTTTTTTAATTGAGCATGCTCGGATCCAAATAGCCAGCTCCAAAGTAGGAAAGGTACCTGCCTCAAATATTCGTAAAACATATATACAGTCTATATATATAAATATATATATATATATATATATACAGTACAGACCAAAAGTTTGGACACACCTTATTCAATGATTTTTCTGTATTTTTCATGACTGAAAATTGTAGAATCACACTGAAGGCATCAAAACTATGAATTATCACATGTGGAATTATACATTACACTTTACAAAAAAGTGTGAAACAACTGAAAATATATCTTATATTCTAGGTTCTTCACAGTAGCCACCTTTTGCTTTGATTACTGCTCTGCACGCAGAAAAGGTGAACGGATGGACTCTACATGCCTGGTTCCCACCGTGAAGCATGGAGGAGGAGGTGTGATGGTGTGGGGGTGCTTTGCTGGTGACACTGTTGGGGATTTATTCAAAATTGAAGGCATACTGAACCAGCATGGCTACCACAGCATCTTGCAGCAGCATGCTATTCTATCCGGTTTGCGTTTAGTTGGACCATCATTTATTTTTCAACAGGACAATGACCTCAAACACACTTCAGGCTGTGTAAGGGCTATTTGACCAAGAAGGAGAGTGTTGGGGTGCTACTCCAGATGACCTGGCCTCCACAGTCACCAGACCTGAACCCAATCGAGATGGTTTGGGGTGAGCTGGACCGCTCACCACTTCAATTTTGAATAAATCCACAACAGTGTCACCAGCAAAGCCCCCCCACACCATCACACCTCCTCCTCCATGCTTCACGGTGGGGCCAAGAAAGAGGAAGAATCTGAGGCAGCAGCTCCTGGTAAAGAGCCCGAGGCAGCTGGTTGTGGGAGAAGCTGCTTACAGGGAATAATGGGGCATTACACTGTGTGGGGCCAAGAAAGGGGCCCTGTACTATGAGAAGAATCTGAGGCAGCAGCTCCTGGTAAAGAGCCCGAGGCAGCTGGTTGTGGGGAGAACCTGCTTACAGGGAATAATGGGGCATTACACTGTGTGGGGCCAAGAAAGGGCCCTGTACTATGAGAAGAATCTGAGGCAGCAGCTCGTGGTAAAGAGCCCGAGGCAGCTGGTTGTGGGGAGAACCTGCTTACAGGGAATAATGGGCATTACACTGTGTGGGGCCAAGAAGGGGCCCTACATGAGAAGAATCTGAGGCAGCAGCTCGTGGTAAAGAGCCCGAGGCAGCTGGTTGTGGGAGAAGCTGCTACAGGCATAATGGGGCATTACACTGTGTGGGCCAAGAAAGGGGCCCTGTACTAGAGAAGAATCTGAGGCAGCAGCTCCTGGTAAAGAGCCCGAGGCAGCTGGTTGTGGGGAGAACTGCTTATAGGGCATAATGGGGCATTACACTGTGTGGGGCCAAGAAAGGGGCCCTGTACTATGAGAACACTCCGCCTCCTCACTGCCTGTCTCCATAGTGGGGTCCTATGTATCTATGACAGAAAACACCACAGACACGTGATGATTCTTATACAGAGCCTCAGCGCTGAAGGGGTTAATTCCCCCCGCGCTCAAGAATGGGGAATCTCCACATACTCCACCTGCAGAGCCGCACTCCACATATATGGCTGCTCTGTGCGCACAGGACCTGTGATGAGGTCACAGGGGAGGAGTCAGGGTCACGTACCGCACTCCACATAAATGGCTGCTCTGTGTGCACAGGACCTGTGATGAGGTCACAGGGGGAGGAGTCAGTCACGTGCCGCACACCACATATATGGCTGCTCTGTGCGCACAGGACCTGTGATGAGGTCACAGGGGGAGGAGTCAGGGTCACGGCCGCGCACCACATATATGGCTGCTCTGTGCGCACAGGACCTATGATGAGGTCACAGGGGGAGGAGTCAGTCACGTGCCGCACACCACATATATGGCTGCTCTGCACACATGACCTGTGATGAGGTCACAGGGAGGAGTCCGGTCACGTGGTGTCAGTCTACAGGCGCTCCTCATACAGCTGGAGCAGTGTGTGGTGACTCAGTACAGACGGTGCAGCAGTGCGGTTTCCTCCGATTGTCGGCTCTTGTGAGCAGGCCCCTGCTCCTCGGGTGTAACCTTTATATTTGAGGCGGTTTTGTCCTTTCTGAATCAGTAAGTGCTGTGAGCTGTGACGGCTGAAGATTATCACACCACACACACAACGTACACACTGTACACACCACACACAACGTACACACTGTACACACCACACACGAACTACACACTGTACACTCCACACACACTGTACACCAACCAACACACAACTGTACACCACACACACACACTGCACACACACACTGTACACACCACACACTGTACACACCACACACACTCCTGTACACACCACACACACAACTGTACATCACACACACTGTACAACCACACACTGTACACACCACATACACCACACACTGTACACACCAACACACTTACACACCAAACACACTGTACACACCACACACACTGTACACACACACACTGTACACACCAGACACACTCACACGCACTGTACCACCACCACACTAACACCACACACACTGTACACACCACACACACTGTACAACACCACACACTGTACCACACCACACACTGTAACACCACACACATATACCACCACACACTGTACACACCCACACACTGTACACACCACACACACCACTGTCACACCACATATACCCACACACACGTACACACCACACACACGTACACCCCAACACAGTACACACCACACACACTGTACACCACACACGTACACACACTCACACACACTGTAACTACACACACTTACACACCACATACACTGTACACTCCACACACACGGTACACACACCACACACTGTACACACACGCACTACACACTGTACACACCACAAATATACCCACACACACACGTACACACCACACACAATGGTACACACCACACACACACACTGTACACACCTATACTCCACACACACTGTACACACCACACACTGACAACCCACACACACCTGTACACACCACATACACTGTACACACCAATACACACTGTACACACCAATACACACTGTACACACCATACACACTGTAACACACACACACGACACAACTGTACACTCCACACACACTGAAAATCCAAAACAAGAAAACTTGCCTATAATAGCTACTCTAAAGCATAATACATCAAAAACAAAAAAAGGGAAGCTATTTTAACCATAAAATGTAAATTTATTTATAAATCAATTAAAATTTTCATACAGAAATATTTAAAAAGGAGGAAACCAAGTGCAAAAGAAGCAAACACTGGAGGAAAAATATTATACAAATTCAAATAATAACGTAGGAATATAATCAAAGAAAAAACAAATCTAAAAAAAAAATATAAACATGAATATATGTATATCTAGTGGCCATAAAGTGCCAAAAAATATGGTTTAGTTTTGCCCTTTTTTTGCATATTTTGCACTTCCTTAGCAGCATATCTCCTTATGTAGATAAGAGGGCACTCAGTCATATTCAAACAATAAATTTCAAGTAAAAATTTTTTTGAAGTTGGCCCCCAAGCTCCTTAATCTTTGCACTATTTTTTGCGCTTTATGGCCACTAGATATACATATATTCATGTTTATATTTTTTTTTTTATATTTGTTTTTTCTTTGATTATATTCCTACGTTATTATTTGAATTTGTATAATATTTTTCCTCCAGTGTTTGCTTCTTTTGCACTTGGTTTCCTCCTTTTTAAATATTTCTGTATGAAATTTTTAATTGATTTATAAATAAATTTACATTTTATGGTTAAAATAGCTTCCCTTTTTCTGTTTTTGATGTATTGTACTACCACACACACACTGTACACTCACCACACACTGTAACACTCCACACACTACACTCCACACACACTGTACACTCCACACACTGTACACACCACATACGCTGTAACACACTGTACACTCACACTGTACACACTTGACCCTGGAAATGTCAATTCTCGTAATCTACCTCTTCTTACCCCATCTCGCCAACCAGAAATCTTTTTCAACAAAATCCAGAACCGTATAACGTACCGCCATACCCCCATTCCGCACTACGAACTTGAATATTGTTTTATTTACCTTTACGCGGGCTTTGTTAATCCTTGGCACCGACCGCGCCCCTCGCCAAAATCTCCTGGGTACAATGTCAGACCACACCACTTTCAATCCTGGGAACGCCACCCATAAGTTCCTCAGGTCCTTTTTAATGTTGCTAGCCAATGCCTTCCCTTAGCGAGCATCCAAGTCATTCCCCCCACATGCAATACTAAAATATCTGGGGCTGTATGGAGATGAACTGCTCGCTGAAACTCGTAAATTACCCGACTCCATGCCAACCCCCTAAAACCCACCCATCTAATCGCCGCCCTATCCCTTGTGTAACCCAACTGTCTCCCGTCAGTCCGTCTGTCTGCTTGCAGCGCTCCCCAGTAAACGTATGAGTGGCCCACAATCCAAATGATAAGTGGAAATTGCCCTGTATCAAAGCAAGCATAAGTTAGTGACACATTTAGTTACCCGAAGACTTTGCTCCCTCGTACCCATACGGTCGTACGTAAGACCGATACCGTTGTGACTGCCACCGGCCAATCCTCCTTACAACTTCAGAGCTCAAGCCTCCTATTGCCGCCTCTGTTGCGGCCCCAATCCGAAATGAGTGACCCGCATAGCTGCGTGAGTACACGGCAGCAGCTTCCAAGCACCTGCGAAACACCTTCATGAACTGATATTTCGACAAAAACGACCCGTCCTCATGACATAACAATGGTCCACCCTGCCGAGGCCTGGCAGTTATAAATATCTCGAAACATTGTGATGGGCACATAAATGAATTATTCACCCTTCCTAACAGTACCCTTTTTCCCTTTCCTAACTGATCTGTTTTTGACTTCCTGATCCAGAATTCGACTCCCTTTCCGTAGCCATGATGTCCTCGGCTAAAATGCCCCCAACCTTGTCTCTACTGGGTGTTACGAATTCCCCTATTCTCACCGCCCCGGAAAAAGCCAATGAAAACGCCAACCTAAACAACCCTATTTCAAAACGCAACCTGCAGAGTACACCTAATTATATGCCTAACTTTTCTAGTAATCCGAATGACACTTGTTGCCTGTTATCCATTTGGCTTTTTCCTTTTCGGAAACCTTTGAGCGCCGGTCTGACTAAAAAATTTTTTGTTAAATCCGTTGTATTGTGAAGTTTAAATCCAAAAGCTAACCCGGAACTTAACTGATTTAACTTTGCTGTAGGCCACTTACTATCTGCTGCTTGTCTAATTCCCATCAATAACACCCCTACCTGCTCCTCCTCTGTTAAGTGTTCCTTTCGTGTCCTAGCCATTGTTCCCACATCTGCCATACCCGCTGATAGGCTGCCCAAGTGCTGCTTGCTAACGATGACCTGATCAATGGCCCCCGCTAACCTTCTAGAAAAAACTCTGCCCATAGGCATGACCCAACATGCAAAGTTCAGACCGCTAGCAAGGACTGAACTTCTCGTAGCCTCAATTTTTTAAGTTTCAGCCCCTACGTATCTCTGCTTTTAGCGCTGACACCTTGTCTTCCCGAGGACGACATTCCCACTGAACTGTATCAATCACAATACCCAGAAATGAAATACATGATGTTGGGCGGACCGTTTTTTCAGGGGCTAAGGGGACTCCGAATTCATTTGCAACCAACTCCAGACTCTTCAGAACAGTTTCGCAAACATCGTTTCTGGAGGGCCTACACACCAAAAATCATCCAGGTAATGGATCACTGAGCCTGACCCAGAAATGTCCTTAACTACCCACTCCAAAAAGGTGCTAAAGGCCTCAAACAATGAACAAGACAGAGAGCAGCCCATAGGTAAGCACTTGTCAACAAAGTACTCTCCCTCCCAATAGCAACCGAGCAAACACTGGCTAACCGGATGTACTGGCAATAACCGAAAGGCTGATTCCACGTCAGTTTTTGCCATTAGTGCCCCCTTTCCGTATTTTCTTACCCACTGAACTGCTTTATCAAACGCCTATAGGACGGAACATAACTCCTGATCTATGCCGTCATTGACGGACTTGCCACGTGGGTAAGACAGGTGGTGAATCATTCTGTACTTATTTAGTTCTTTCTTTGGCACGATATCCAAAGGAAAAACCACCAAGTTCGGAAAGGGTGTAGACTTAAACGGACCTGCCATTTGGCCTAACCACTTTTTTCATAATTTTTCTTTAATGACTTCTGAGTGCTGTAGGCTGAAGTTAGAGTTTTTAATTTTCTTTGTACTTGGACTGCCGAGGATGAGGATGGAATTATAAAACCGTCTCTGAAGCCTCTGGTTAGTAAGTCTGCCTTGGATTTATCGGGGTACCTATTTAGGTAGGGGAGCATCGTGTGTAGCTTGATTGGTGATTGTCCCTTGACCATAGTCTGTTCCTCCCGCCCTAACACCACTCCTCCTGAAACATTTGATGGACCCGTGCAATGCCCCGTTACACACTGAACATACATGTCGGAATTTGCAACCGGGCCGAACTTACATTTGCCTTCATTAAACGCCAACATAAGCGTTTTTTTTTTTTTGTGTGATGCCCCAGCCCTGAAAGCTTCCTGACGCCTGGCCTCCTGAACTGTACCCTGCCTGGCAGACCCATGAAAGGGTTCCCATGTCTATTGTTGGGGGCCATAATCTTCAGCCACAATAGAAAGAAACTTGGCACTCAACTAATGAAAATGCTGATAAATTTAATGCAGTCAAAAAAAGAACAAAACGTTTCGGCCTCATGTGGCCTTCATCAGTTAGCTATGGACATAAAAAAGAAAGATACAAATGGATAAATCCATAATTACATAATAGTGCATAAAAGAAATAAAGTATATACAGAAGCCGCAATATATAGGGGCTGTTGCTGGGTTGTTGCCCTCCTACGGCTCCCTCAAAGTCTCCTGGTGTACTGGCCTAGCTCCTCCAGCCTCTGGACACTACGCTGACAGACACCGCAAACCTTCTTGCCACAGCTCGCATTGATGTGCCATCCTGGATGAGCTGCACTACCTGAGCCACTTGTGTGGGTTGTACAGTCTGTCTCATGCTACCACGAGTGTGAAAGCAAACCAACATTCAAAAGTGACCAAAACATCAGCCAGAAAGTCATTGGTACTGAGATGTGGTCTGTGGTCCCCACCTGCAGAACCACTCCTTTATTGATGTGTCTTGTAATTGCCAATAATTTCCATCTGTTGTCTATTCCATTTGCACAACAGCATGTGAAATTGATTGTCAATCAGTGTTGCTTCCTAAGTGGACAGTTTGATTTCACAGAAGTTTGAATGAAAATCTCCCGCAGTATTACTAATGCCGATTCCAGGGTCGGTAAATGAGAGGAGAATTAGCGTTATGGAAGATGAGTCTATGAGGAACGTATTCAGCTGCCGACTCCGAGGAAGAAACTGCTTGTTGTCTGTGGCCTAAATATATAGGTTTTATTAGTAGATGTAAAGAAGAAAACTAAATCCTGTAAATAATAAATCTCCTCATATGTTTCCCTTATTATCTCCAGTAATTGTATTATTACAGGATTCTTATGATGTTACATCGCCTCATCTTCTCATTCAGGTCTCTACAATATCGGATCCTCTCAGTGAAGATCTTCTACAGAAGAGAATTTTCCTGATTTACCCATCAAAGATGGATATGGACAGAGACAAGATGGCGGAGAGGATATTACACCTCACCCTAGAGATCCTCTTCCGTCTCACTGGAGAGGTGAGAGATTCTGATGACGTCACATTACATCATTCTTATCTATGGGAATAACGGACAGAACTGGAGAGGTGAGGACTCTGGAAATGTCTGTAGTGAGATTTATTAATGTGTCTCTCCATTACCAGGATTACACAGTGGTGAAGAAGACCTCTAGTGATCGCTGTCAGGACCCTGTGTCTGAGGGATGCGGAAGACTCCTGAGCCAATCACGGGCCTCCACCTCACCCCTGATCCATGAGGACATCAATGACCAGAAGATCCTAGAACTCATCTACAAGATGATTGAGCTGCTGACTGGAGAGGTGACAGTGCTGGGAATGCTGGGACATTATACAGTAACACTATGAAGGGATCGGGGGATGACGGTATCATTGTATGTGTCAGGTTCCTATAAGGTGTCAGGATGTCGCTGTCTATTTCTCCATGGAGGAGTGGGAGTATTTAGAAGGACACAGAGATCTGTACAAGAACGTCATAATGGAGGTTCCCCAGCCCCTCACATCCCAGGTAATAGACAGGACTAAATACACACGGCCTATAATTATCTGTATGTAAAGAATGAATTCACTCCCTGTATGTGTTTCCTCCAGATCTATCCAGTAAGAGGACAACACCAGAGAGATGTCCCCGTCCTCTTCTTCCACAGGACTGTAACCAAGAAGATCCCAATGCTCCTCAGGATCATCAGGTAGATGGAGAGAAGGTGTCAGGAGATCTCCCCTATGATGTGTAGGCGGCTGTGAAGGTCTTGTGCTCAGTCTTGTTTTATCCCCCAGTATTATATGTTTTATACTTGTGTAATGAGAACGGTGGAGATGGCAGGATTAGAGCTGATCATAGATGGGACTTCTCCATCTGTCGGTGACTTTTACAATATTTGTTTCAGGGTGAAGATCTGACCCATATTAATACTACAGAGACATATGTGAGGGGTGATGAGTGGTGTAAAGAGGAGATTCCCACATATGACTACCCAGGTGAGTAGTACCACTAAATGCAGAGAAGTCACAGATTCTTCTCAGTCACCGGCTGTGGCTGCTTTTATCGGTGGTGTAGTCGGCCGTATTACCATGATCACCATTTTGCCTCTAGACCCAACATTCTCCTCCACCCAAAACTGTTCAAATGACTTTGGTCACTGAAAGCCCTTTTCTATAGAACTTACACCCTGGAGGATCCACCTTCCCCTGGGTTAGAAGACTCTGACCGTTACCTGCCCAGATCTGTAAACTATAAAGCCAAATGACAGCGCACGTAGAATGTGCTGACAAGATAGAAAATCACTTGAAGGAAATATTATGATGGGCCTGTAAGAGAAAGCGGAGGGTAATGATGCTGTTGGCTTCCTAGATCCCTGAGATCTTATCGGATGGATCTTCTCTCCCTTCTGTGCTGCTGAATGTCTCATGGTCCCTACAAGACCAGGTCCAGTCTTTCTGGCCAAACTTCCCTTTTATGATCGACAACATTAAATGTGCAGTGAGGCCAAGTGTGAATTTCTGTACAATAACAGCAGAGTTTCCCTTTATCCTGACTTTTCAATTTGTATTAAAACCAACTAACTTCAAGGAGGATTGTGATAATCTACATAAAACACATCACCCTGTGCCATGATATATCTCTGAGCTGTGCGTGGCTGATGGCTGTAATATACATTTATTCACCCTGCAGGAGATGTGTTGGCTCCAGCCCTGGTTTCATGGATTCACTCCACCTCATAAATTACATTGTTTTCATCCTAAGAAATTCCGATTTCTGCACAATCTCTCCTGAAATGGGGAGCACGAATACTTTCTCTTTACCTTTGGCCATCTAATATTTCTTCTAGAAACTCATCTGGCAGAAAATATTGGCCCTTAGTTAGTTTAGATTGCCAAGAACCACCGAGCCCCATTCTGTAATTCCTCCAGAGAGATTTCACCACTAGTTACTCGTTTTTATTGACTTTGATCATTTCAGGAGATGTTTTTGTCTATAGTCACAGTTTTTGACTACAATAATTAGTGTCCATAATACTCTGATTTCACCTCTTCTCGCAGCCAGTTCTTTGTTCTAATCGGGCCCATTTTTCAGATCTGACGTGTCACTTCATGTGGTGATAACTTTAGAATTCTTCACAAAATATAAGCCCCAATTTTTTTCACTTTCAAAAAGAGGAATAGCGAACAGATGGAGCTCACAAATTATTTTACAACCTCTCTTGAATCCGACAATACCCCATATATTCGGTTGTACACTACTGCCTGGGCACATTTCAGGGCTGAAAAAAACCAACCGAAGAACCCAGAACCATGGAAAGCCAAGAACCATCCAGACAAGAGATATATAATAAAAAGATCTATCTTTATTCACTGAAGTTACAAAACAGCGGTACTATAAAAGAAAGAAATGTGCACGTATCAGGACCAGGGTATATAATTCAACATTAAGAGGATAAAAGAAAATTTACATATATAAAAAACAATATTACAAATGGCGGACTAAGATAAAAAAATGAGATGTAAGCAGCAACCCCCCCCCAAAAAAAAATAATAAAAATATAAATGAAGTTGTTTATGTGGGTACCCAAAAATATCAAAATCAGCACCGTCATTAACTGTGTAAAAAAAAATTATATTTCATTAAAATTATGATCATAAAATTGTCCAATTCATGTGTGTATATGTACAAATTAATAACAGGAAAAAATAAATAAAAAGGATGATAATTAACAAAAGGAAACCCTCAAGTGAAGCCAACAATTGCAGTGCATAAGTGTCAGATAGAACAGTACACCTCAATGACACAAGAAAGGTGCATAGTGCTAAAGTGACATGTGAAAATTCAACAGGGGAATATACCTTTAAGAGCCGCCAGGTCTTGAAACCATGCACCCCGACGCGCGTTTTGGAAGCAATTTCCTTCGTCAGGGTGGCAATTGTGTAAAATCAGTGGGTTTATATTTGGAAAATTAAATGTGGCGCCGATAGCAGTGTCCTGAGTATGGACAGCGCATGCGCAACCAGGACGACCAGAAGTCCAAGCCGCCGTGCCACGTGACCACACACACAGGACAGAGTACCTGGCTTTACCCAGGACACGGAGGCGCGGCTGGCCCCGACAACGGGACACAGGCGGCGCACGTGCACAACCCAGTACATAGTATGAGCAAGCTGGAATAAATTTCTTGCTAAAACTTCCGGAATGAGGTATGCAGTGCCTAAAATACGGGATGTCATGTAGGACTAATGAATGTATAAAGGCTGCCATGATATAACTGAAAGGATCATGTCTCACAGACAGAGGATATACTGGATGGTAATAGACTAATTAAAAATTATATGGGTAATAAACCTGGAAAATCAAACAGTGAAATTATTAAAGGATGAAAAAGTGAATGAAAAATAAGTGGGAAAAAAGTCAGAAAAAATTATTATTGTATATATGTGAAAAAATATATAAGAAACATGTATTGTGTGAAAAACATGAAAGATAATAAGATACAAAAAATAATGAAGAAATCAAAAAATATGAAAAATATATATAAAAATAAATTTATATATTAAAAAAATAAATGTGAAATTCACAACAACCACTTAGGCCTCTTTCACACATCCGTTGTGGCCTGACGGCGCCCCCGGCATTGAGCCGCAGCGCCGCATCAGAAAACCTGCGGTTTTTTTGCATTGACTTTCATTAGCGCCGGATGGCGCCGCATGTCAGTGCGTTGTATGCGGTTTTGTCCGGATGCGGCGGAAATGTACATTCCGGCGGCCGGACAAAACGCAGCATGTAACTTTTTTTTTTTTTTTTTTTGACGGAGTCGCCTGATGTCTCCGGGCATCAGAAACCATCCGGCTAAAAGCCGCATGCGGCGCATCAGGTTTTCTGATACGCCGCTGCGGCTAAATGCCGGGGGCGCCGTCAGGCGCACAACGGATGTGTGAAAGAGGCCTTAGTGAACATAATATTGCAAAAGCACATAGGAAGATCAATTCCAACCATCAATAATATCTTTATTATTCCTAAAGAGAGGTCCTTTGGACAAGCAGAGTCCGGCAGATCCACGCGTAGGAAGAAAGGACCCCACAACGGCCCAACCAGAACAAAGAAACAAGAGACTGTCCATCATCTTCGTGGTAAAAAAGAAAAAAGAGGCAACAAAAGCAGCCAGGCATCGGCACCACGGAACCGCCAGGACACGACCACACACGGTAGGTTATATAAATATCCTATAGAAAATAAAATATTATTATTAAAACCAAAATGAAAGATATATGAAAATAAAAAAAATATATAAAATAGTATTTAAAATTACTGTCTGGGCACATTTCAGGGCTGAGAAGGGCAGGAGCGCCATTTAGCTATTTGAATCCAGATCTTTCTGGAATAGTTTACAGACACAATATATCGGGAGCAGTGTTTGTGACCACCTGGCAGCTCAAAAGATGGCCACCACGAACAGGCTTGGCGCTATCTACTTCAATTTCCTGATCCTAGGGATTGTCTTGCTCATCACCCAATTAACACCTCTACATGGATCTGGACTTACATAGAGCCCCCCCAGGCTTGTGCCACAGTGTTGCCCGCTGTTCGGTGGTGTAAAATGGGAAGAACAACAGTTAGGTAGCCGGGTCAGAACCATTAAGGCAGAGAAAATACAAACTCAGAAGACGCAATAGTAGTCATCAAACAGGCCGGGATCACAACAGGAAACAAATACACAAGCCGGGAGCTGAGCACAGAGAACTGAACCAGAGCAGAACAAGGCTGTATCTGGCAGCTTCCTACAATATGCTGCGAGCTTTATAGAATATGGTGCTATCCAATTGGCTGAATCAGGGAGCAGATTACTTCATCTGGACCGCACATACACCCATACTGCCAGACTGGATTGCACTACTTGCCCCAGGCACCTTAGTCTTAGTGGCTGTACTGACCGACATCGTCCAGAGCTTCTTATTCCATATTTACTCCATTACCAGCCCCGCCTGTCATGTGAATAAGGACCATGCCTGGTGACAAAAGCAGACATCGTAGGAGCAGATGTCAGAAGAGATATGACACCATCTGCAGAAGCCTAAATGAAAAAATTTCAGAAAACCAGAGCAGTAGAAATCCCCATAAAGTGACTCCATTTTAGAAATTATAACCCTCAGATAATTAATCTATTGGAGTAGTGACTACTTTTGATTCCACAGGCACTTTCCTGAAATTAACACGCAGTGAATGTGGGAGAAAAAAAATTGCAAATACGCCATTTTATTACCCAACACATAGTGCCCAGATTGTGCTCCATGAAGCAAACACACCCCATAAATTAACTGGGTTCTTCTCACTATAGTAATGCCAAATACATGGATGCTAAATGTGGTTTGGGCACACTAAAGGCTCAGAAGCGAGAGGGATATTTGACTTTGGGAGAGTGGTTATTGGTGGATTGGTTAATGGAAGCCATGTTACTTTTCAAGAGCCTTTGAGCCACTAATAATGTGGTATCTCTGTTTTTCCACTAATAGATGATGAACCTGAGTGGGGACGTCTCAATATAACATTTCTTTGTGGCTTTTTGTTTCATATTTGGGAGACAGAATGAACAAACAGTTGGACACCATGCTCTACTGGTTCATCCTATGAGATAACTGTGAACTGTCATTGTCTTGGTGAAGAATTCAATATTTTCTTTTCGCCACGACAGCACCCACTGAGAGAGGGGATCCGCCCCTAGGAACAGGAAACCTACAGAGAGATAAAAGGGGCGGCCCCCCTCGCTCCTCAGTTGGTTTCCTGTTCCTAAGAGAGGAACCTACTAAGAAGAGGATGCCTGGGCTAGGGAACCGCCTGCGCAGTATCTTTAAGAGCGGCAGGGGTTCCAGTACCAGAAGCAGCGTCGGGGAGTTTTTATTCACTCCCTCCTCGACTGGGGATTACCACCTGGCAGGAACGAACACCAGGTGGAAATGCGAGGCCAGGAGCGATATAGCTCTGGCTCGCATAAATATGACAATAAGGCTGCCCTACCTTTTTAATCCGGGAGCCTTGATGGGATGTGAGTCGGCGTGGAGACCGCCGCCTCTTCGGCCATAATGCGGGCATAATTGGAGTGCCGGGGCAGGAGACGCGGCGCAGGCAGACGCGCGCGTTCAGGTGATCGCCGGAGGTAGGATTCAGTCCTCCGAGGATACCATAGAGGCAGAGAGCGGTATAGAGCGGCGCGCATGCGCTGAGGATGCAGAAACCCGGAAGTGAAGCATTACACTTCCGGGTCACCGCTACAGAAAGAAAAAAAAAAAAAAAAGGGGGTTATTTTGCGGGCAGCTGTATAAAAGCACCGCTTGTGGGACCTCCGGTGTGCAGCAATGTCAGTTCCAATTGACCCTGTGTCGCACCTGTCTGACGACATGCCTAATCCACGTCGTAGCAGCAGCAGCAGCAGCAAAAAAGGTGAAAGTGGACGCTCCAAGCGAAGTGGTTCCACTAATAGAAATGGAGAAAAATTATCTCACTCCACGCCGCAGCCAGATCCCTTGACTTCAAAGCCGGTACTGTGCTGACAAGAGCTTCACTGGGTGAGTGTTTTTAATCACACCTGTCAAGCTGATGGCCCTTCCTCCTCTTTCTGTCTATCCTTAGGCGAAAAAAACGGACAAAACCAAACATAAAGAATGTGCCCTATGCTCCCAACCCCTCCCAGACGCATATTCTAAAAGATTATGTCAGATATGCATTGGCCATACGCTCCAGGAAGAAAATTCAATTAGAACGGAGGATATTCGTTTAATGATTAGAGAAGAGCTACAGGCCCTAGGGGGAGCAGGTAGTGTTACGGGAAGAAAAACCCTTAGAGAGGTCACCCCGCCTAAAGTGGGGTCTTCTTCAGACAGCGGAGAGCTAAATTCGCAAGATTCTGTGTCCTCGGAGGAGGAAGAGGAACATACATGCTTTCCAACTGATAGTATAAATAACCTGATTAAATCCATAAGAAACACTATGGGTTTGTCGGACGTTAAAGATCCCAAAACTCCCCAAGAGATTATGTTTTCAGGTCTCTCCCAACGAAAGGGTAGAGTATTTCCTATAATTCCAGCCATAAAAGATATGGTCAAAAAAGAATGGGAGAAGCAAGGGCAGAGAGGTTTTATGCCAGCGGCATCCAAAAGACGATACCCCTTCAATGATGAAGATCTAACCTCTTGGGCAAAGGCACCTAAAGTGGACGCGGCTGTAGCCTCAACTTCTCGCCGGTCCTCTCTTCCAGTGGAAGATACTGGAATGTTATCGGATCCTCTGGATCGGAAAGCAGACACACTGCTTAAAAGATCATGGGAATCATGTATAGGTGCATTCAAGCCAGCGATATCATCCACATGTACGGGTAGAGCCTTGTTAATATGGCTAGACCAGTTGGAGGACAATATAAAAAATGGCCTATCCAGAGATAAGTTATGTGCCTCCATTCCATTAATTAAAGGTGCAGCTGCCTTCTTGTCAGATGCGTCAATAGATTCTCTCCGTCTAGCAGCAAGAACGGCGGGGTTAACTAACGCAGCTAGAAGAGCGTTATGGCTAAAAGTCTGGAAGGGGGACACACACATTAAGTCTAAGCTTTGTGCTATACCCTGCCAGGGTGAGTATCTGTTTGGAGCAGTACTAGATGACATCCTAACTAAGGCAGCAGAGAGAAAGAAAGGCTTCCCTAATCCGTACGTTCCATCCTATAGGAGATCATTCAGAAAGCCAGCGTTTGGCAGAAAGAAGGACTTTAAAGCCCAGAACTCCTGGAACAATAAGGACTTCAGACCGAAAGGAAATTTATTCGGTAAACGTCCCTTTAAATCAGGAGAAAAATTCCGGTAGTGCTAATCTACCTGTTGGTGGCAGGCTTTTACATTTCTGCTATCGCTGGGAAAAGATCACTTCGAACCCCTGGGCAATTAATATTATAAAATCAGGTCTAGCTCTGGAATTTGTCCGGAATCCTCCGGACTCCTTTCTATTGACTTCCTTAAAGTCTCAATCTCAACAGGAGTCATTAGAATTAGAAATTAAAGGCCTATTACATAAAAAGGTGCTAGTAGAAGTTCCGGTTCATCAAAGAGGGAAGGGCTTTTATTCTCCCTTGTTTCTAGTGTCTAAACCAGATGGTTCATTTAGAACCATAGTAAATTTAAAGAAGCTGAATACCTTTTTGAAGGCCCGGACTTTTAAAATGGAGTCTATACGATCAGCCATTAAACTTCTATTTCCCAGATGCTACATGGCGGTCGTGGATCTCAAAGATGCGTATTACCATCTACCAATACAAATCTCGCATCAGCAGTTTCTACGAGTAGCAGTAATATTAGAAGGCCGAATCCGTCATCTCCAATTCACAGCAATGCCCTTCGGACTATCCATGGCACCCCGTGTCTTCACCAAACTAATGCTGGAGGTGATGTCAT
The DNA here is from genome assembly GCA_033576555.1 of Oophaga sylvatica. Taxonomy (NCBI): domain Eukaryota; kingdom Metazoa; phylum Chordata; class Amphibia; order Anura; family Dendrobatidae; genus Oophaga; species Oophaga sylvatica. Next base: position 65,725 of record JARQOD010001582.1, read on the forward strand.
ACTTGCGAATAAAAGATACCCTGGTAATCCCATATCTGGATGATATTCTAATAGTGGGAAATTCGTATCTGCAGTGTGAGCACAGACTATCTGACGTAATTTCATCCTTGCAGAAATTAGGTTGGTTAATAAACTGGGAAAAAATCCAGGCTTCACCCGGTAACCTGTCAGACGTTCCTAGGCCTTCATCTGGATTCAGTAAGTCAGAGATGTCTGCTACCAGAGGCAAAGAAATTAACTGTCATCAATAAAGTACGTCTTGTAGTAAATAATCCTATAATATCACTAAGAGCAGGCATGTCCTTACTAGGATCTTTAACCTCTTGTATTCCGGCAGTCCAGTGGGCCCAATTTCATACCAGGGAATTACAAAGATTCATCCTGCAGAAAGGAGAAAGCTTACAGGGACATTTAGAAAGTATGATATCCCTGCCAACGGAGGTGGTCATTTCCCTGAGGTGGTGGCTAGATCCAGATAATCTTTCGGAGGAGTTCCTTGGGTAGTGGTCCCCTCAAATATAGTAACCACAGATGCCAGTCCCTTGGGATGGGGAGCGCATTTAAAAGACTTTATTGTGCAGGGAAAGTGGTCTAGATTTGAGGTAGAGGACTCGTCAAATATGAGAGAATTAAAAGCTATATACTATGCTATATATAACTTTCTTCCGCAGCTACAAGGATCTCATACAAGGATTCTATCAGACAATACCACCTCTGTAGCATACCTAAACCACCAAGGAGGAACACGATCGGTAGCGCTCATGTCTATCGCGGGAAAAATTCTAGAGTTGGCAGAAAATCATCTCCTATCCCTATCAGCACTGCATGTCAGAGGGGCAGACAATATCAAAGCAGATTTCTCAGTCGCCATACTCTACATCAGGGAGAATGGATGCTCAGTCGTCGAATCTTCAACATGATATCAGTCAGATGGGGCAAGCCAGAAATAGATCTATTTGCCACAAGGAACAACAGACAAGTCGAAAGGTTTGCTTCATTGTTCAAGATAGACAGTCCGGACATACTGGATGCTTTACAGACCCCATGGAATTTTCACCTAGCTTATGCCTTTCCTCCAATGATGTTACTACCAATTGTCATTCGGAAAATCAGGGAGGAAGGAGCAAGAATAATTCTAATAGCTCCATTCTGGCCCAAAAGGCCATGGTTCTCATGGCTGAGGACCATGTCGGTCTCAGATCCATGGATCCTACCTTGCGACTGGGACCTTCTCTCACAAGGGCCATGTCACCACCCTCAGGTCAAAGGCCTGAGCCTCACGGCTTGGAATTTGAAAGGCAGCTATTAAAGCAAAGAGGGTTTTCAGACGGTCTAATTAATACCCTTCTGCATAGTAGAAAAGAGATTACAACTAATATATATGCCAGAATCTGGAAAAAATTCTTAACATTTCATTCGGCACACCTATCTGATGAAGTACCTATTCCAGCTATCCTAGAATTTTTGCAAAAAGGACATGAATTAGGTCTATCAGTAAATACGCTTAAGGTCCAGGTGTCAGCTCTAGGAGCCTTATACAGTCATGACGTAGCAGGCAATAGATGGGTGGCTCGGTTTATCTCAGCCTGCCATCGAGCACAACCAATATATATACCACAGATGCCATCTTGGGACTTAAACTTAGTTCTAGACGCCTTAATGGAAGATCCATTTGAACCCCTCCATTCAGTTCCAATAAAATATGTTTCATTTAAAACCATTTTATTAATAGCCCTGGTCTCAGCGAGAAGAGTGAGTGATCTCCAGGCCTTATCGATAGATCCTCCTTTCCTGTCAGTATTTCAGGACAAAATAGTCTTAAAAACAGACCCATCTTATCTCCCTAAAGTGGCGACAAAATTTCATAGATCCCAGGAGATCTACCTTCCTTCCTTTTATGATAATCCCTCATCACCACAGGAAGAGAAACTCCACACTTTAGATGTTAAAAGAGCCGTCTTAAAGTATCTAGACAGGACTAGACCCTGGAGGCAGAGTAGGGCTCTCTTTGTCTCATTCCAGGGTAGCCGTAAAGGTGCAGGAGTGACAAAAAGTACACTGTCTCGATGGATTAGAGACGCGATATCTCTGGCGTATGTTACAAAAGGGAAAGTCCCACCACAAGGCGTGAAGGCACATTCCGCACGAGCTATATCTTCCTCATGGGCGGAAAGAGCAGATGTCCCGATAGACTTTATATGTAAGGCTGCAACCTGGGCTTCACCTTCTACCTTCTATGATCACTATAGATTAGATCTATCTTCCTCAACAGACCTAGTGTTTGGTAGATCAGTCCTTGACACGGTGGTCCCTCCCAGGTGATAGTCTCTGAAAATCTCTCAGTGGGTGCTGTCGTGGCGAAAAGAAAAAACCGGATTACTTACCGGTAATGCTCTTTTATAGAGCCCACGACAGCACCCACTCACTTCCCTCCCCTACTTATAGTATACACGGTGTATTCCGTTGGGTGAAGGGTTAAATGTATATAATTGCTGTACATAGTCTAGTAGTGTAAATATGTATATATATGTATTATGGTGCAAATTAACTGAAACTTGTGTGGCGGTTCCTCTCATTCTCTGTAATCCAACTGAGGAGCGAGGGGGGCCGCCCCTTTTATCTCTCTGTAGGTTTCCTGTTCCTAGGGGCGGATCCCCTCTCTCAGTGGGTGCTGTCGTGGGCTCTATAAAAGAGCATTACCGGTAAGTAATCCGGTTTTTTTTCCATAACTTGCCAGTTTTACAGACAGTTTACGTAGAAATGTTAAATGACATTCAAAGATATTTTATTCAGGTCCAATGGATCACCTTGAAACGTTGTCCCCATTGCCTGTTGTAATTAACTTTAAGTACCTGGGAATCAATATTTCAAAATATAGTAGACTAGACTTAAAAATGAATATTCTCCCGTTGTTAGATCTTGTTAAACTTAAATTTGCTATCTGGAGTAAATTGCCATTATCTGTCTCCAGACGTATTAATCTGATTAAAATGATCCTACTCCCCAAACTCAGTTACTCCCTCCAACATAGTGCAGTACTGATCCCTAAATCTTTTTTTTCAGGACTTAATTCATTAATCTCATCCTTTATATGGGGGAAGACTAGACCTAAACTCAAGCTGTCTACCTTACATAGGTCTAAACAGATGGGTGCGGCGGCTCTGCCGGATTTCTTTTTACCGTATATACTCATGTATAAGCCGACCCGTGTATAAGCCGACCCCCCTAATTTTGCCAAAAAACTTGGAAAACTTATTGACTCATGTATAAGCCGGGTGTATAAGTTGCCGTCCTGCTCTGTGCTCCCCCATCCAGCTCTGTGCGCCCCGATTCTCCTCTGTGGTCCCCTCCTCCTGCTCCATTATCCTGTCCTGCTCCGTGCTTACCATCCTCCCCGGTCCTGCTCCGTGCTCCCCATCCAGCTCTGCACTCCCCCATTCTCCTCTGTGCCCACCCCCGTCCTGCTCCATGCTCTCCGTCCTCCCCCGTTCTGCTCCGTGCTCTCGTCCTCCTCCCCCGTTCTGCTCGTGCTCTCCGTCCTCCCCCGTCCTGCTCCGTGCTCTCCGTCCTCCCGTTCTGCTCCGTGCTCCCTCCCCCCGTTCTGCTCCGTGCTCTCCGTCCTCCCCCGTTCTGCTCCGTGCTCTCCGTCCTCCCCCGTTCTGCTCTCGTGCTCTCCCCCCCGTCCTGCTCCTTGTCCTCCTCCATGCTCCCCCCATCCTCCATCATACTCACCTTCCCCGTGCCATCGCTGAACGTCCCGGCCGGCAATCCTGCGTTCTCCCAGGCTTCCTGCAGCTCTCTGGCGCTGAGCGGTGACGTAATACCGCTCATTAAGGCCATGAATATGGAGGCCACGCCCATGGGAGTGGCGTCGCATCCATATTACATGACCTTAATGAGCAGGTATTACGTCACCGCTCAGTGCTGGAGAGCTGCAGGAAGCCGGGGAGAGCTGCAGGAAGTCGGGGAGAACGCAGGATTGCAGGGACCTTCAGCGATGGCACGGGGAGGGTGAGTATGATGTCCCAGCCACTGGCTCCTGCCGCGGCATCCCCTCCCCCGCTGATTTCTGCCCTATGACTCGTGTATAAGCCGAGGGGGCATTTTCAGCACAAAAAAAGGTGCTGAAAATCTCGGCTTATACACGAGTATATACGGTATATTACTTGGCCGGGCAAGTCAGAGCTCTGAGTAGATGGATGCCTAATAATTGTTTGCCTAACTCGGAGAGTCATCTGGCTCATGCTGCAGGGACTGATTGCTTGTTGGGGTTTTTAGAAGTAGACAAACCTAACGTCTCTGGATTATTACCCTTACTCCGGTTGGCACGGTCAGTCTGGAGACAACTTAAACGAGTGGTTCGCTCTGTTGACATTATAGCTGAAATGCCATTATGGAATAATCCCTGTTTCCCGATGCTAGTAAACCACCCGTCCACTCAATTCTGGATCTCCCTATAATGTTTCCTCGATTAAATATTTATATGATCACAATGTCCTAATGTCCTTTGAACAAATGCAGATTAAACGCAGTGTCCCAAGGTCACAATTTTTTCGATACCTACAGCTTAGATCAGCAATTCAATCATATCTGCGCAATAGAAATACGACCCAAGCAATATCATTCTTCCCTTTGATAGGGATTATCAAATCACAAGGCCCCCAGGGTCTTATTTCTACCCTATATACTTATATGTTGTCCGCGGGCTCTGACTCTGCTTTATCGTAAGGGAGAGGTGGAGATCTCTAGTTCCAGATATTCAGAATGAAGATTGGGAGGAGATCCTTAGTTCTCCAATCGGGATATCTCCATCAGCCAATAACAAAATGACTCAAATGTATATAGTGCACCAGTCATATCTGAACCCACTACGGCTATTTAGGGGGGTGGTCCCAATCCTCAGAATGTTTAAGATGCCATACAATAGATCAGATTTCATACATATGGTGTGGGGATGCCCAACTATTCTATCTTTTTGGAGCGAGGTGACCTCGTTGCTAACCTCCCTCTTAGGCATTCCTGTTCCTCTCACTCCATTGGTATGTCTATTTGGGGTGCTAGAGGAAGAGATATGGGGACACCATGTCAGAATTCTTCTGCGGGAGACACTTTTTTAGCCAGGAAAATATTGGCCTTACGCTGGATGGGTAATCAACATCCTTCTCTTAGAGCTTGGATTGAACTGGTAAATTCAATTATATCATACGAGCGGATACTATACCAGAACAGGGGTTGCTTGGGGAAGTTTAATATGATCTGGGATGTCTGGAATGCATCTCACCTCACTATAACAGCGTGTAGATAGTGGTTTGTTATTAGCATAATTGCTGTAGAGAAAATATATTGTCTTGTACTTTATAGGTTTATTATGTCATCAGTGCTATGGAAGTTGTTTTGTCAGCAGGGTAGGAAGTTAGATATGTTGGTTGTAATGTATCATTCTGAGTTATGCATGGCCAAGCATTTGTATAGATGAATAACGGGTACTTGTAACTACTCCTAGATTATCCATAGGCCTCGCAAGAGAGTGACTACCTGTGAAATTGAAATTTGTACTGTATAACTCAATATGCAAGCTTGTTGGTTCTTCCTTTACAGATATTACGATAATTGTGTATACATTGCATTGGCTGTTTACAAAATGTGTATATCTGTTTGTTGTCTAATAAACGAATTAAAAAAAAAAAAGATATTTTATTCAAAAATAATAATTGGTTTATATCTTGGCAGATAACTGTACCAGGAGATCAGAGGACAGCTGACATCTTCAATTTTTAAATCCGATGATCTTGAGATCCCACAGGATACAATTGAAGTGAATGCCATTACTCCAGATATATCATCATCCCCTCCCAGCAAAGATCTATCATCTGATCCTATGAAACGGGTCCTGTCTTCTGATTCATTAGCGACAACTAAGGAAAATCAAAGTCACAAAATAAGCATTAAACACGGAAATACTCCTAAATCAAATAAGTCTTTTCTTAAACATTCAAAAATTCACACAGTGGAGAAAAAATTTTCTTGTTCTAAGTGTGTTAAATGTTTTAAGCACAAATCACATTTGGTTATGCACCAAAGAAGTCACAAGTCTTTTTCCTGTTCAGAATGTGGAAAATGTTTTAACGAGAAAAGTAATCTTGTTAAGCACCAGGGAACTCACACAGGGGAGAAGCCTTTTTCCTGTTCAGAATGTGGAAAATGTTTTGCACATAAATCACGGATTGTTACTCACCGTAAAGCCCACACAGGGGAGAAGCCTTTTTCCTGTTCAGAATGTGGGAAATGTTTTAACGAGAAAAGTAATCTTGTTATTCACCAGAGAACTCACACACGGGAGAAGCCTTTTTCCTGTTCAGAATGTGGGAAATGTTTTGCATGTAAATCACTGCTTGTTACTCACCATAGAACTCACACAGGGGAGAAGCCTTTTTCCTGTTCAGAATGTGGGAAATGTTTTGCACATAAATCAATGCTTGTTACTCACCATAGAACTCACACGGGGGAGAAGCCTTTTTCCTGTTCAGAATGTGGGAAATGTTTTGCACGTAAATCACTGCTTGTTACTCACCATAGAACTCACACAGGGGAGAAGCCTTTTTCCTGTTCAGAATGTGGGAAATGTTTTAACAAGAAATGGAATCTTGATAAATACCAAAGAACCCACACAGGATAGAATCCTTTTTCATGTTCATAATGTAGGAAATATTTTACAGTAAATTCAACTCTTTAACATCAGAGAAGTCACAAAGTGGAGAAGTGTTTTTCATGTTCAGAATGTTGGAAATGTATAACAAAAAATTGTATTTCTTAATGGGTTGTCCATTACTAGGACAACACCTTGTCATTCCTCATGTTTCTTCTATTTCAAATAAAAACACTCAACACATGTTCCTGGGGCTCATGTGAGGCTGTTACATAACACGAGCCCAGCGTCGGATCATCCCGGGCTTCACTGTTCCCGCCTTTGGATGTATTGAACATGAACAGGAAGCCAAGGCTGCGCCTCCTCTCTGACTTACTCTTATTGTTTGATTTGTCCAAAAGTGAAGACAGTGAACCAAGTTTAAGAATGCAATTGCTTTTCGAAACATGTTTGATATTTTATTAGTCTTTTCCTTATGTTCCCTGTGATCTTTAAATACATTTTTACTACATGTTTCAACAAAAAAAGAAAAAAATATATATATTTTAACCCCTTTACCCCAAGGGTGGTTTGCATGTTAATGACCAGGCCAATTTGTAAAATTCTGTCCATTATGAGGTAATAACTCTGGAACGCTTCCATGGATCCTGGTGATTCTGACATTGTTTTTTTCCTGACATATTGCACGTCATGATAGTGGTAACATTTATTTAATATGACTTGCGTTTATTTGTAAAAAAATGGAAGTTTGTCAAAAAATTCTCAATTTTCCAACTTTTAATTTTCATGGCCTTAAATCGCAGAGATATGTCACAAAATACTTAATAAGTAACATTTCCCACATGTCTACTTTACATCAACACAATTTTTGAGCCCATTTTTTTGTTAGGAAATTATAAGGGTTAAAAGTTAAACAGCGATTTCTCATTTTTACAACACCATTTTATTTAGGGACCACCTCACATTTGAAGTCACTTTGAGGGGTCTATATGATAGAAAATACCCAAAAGTGACACCATTCTAAAAACTGCACCCCTCAAGGTGCTCAAAACCACATTCATGAAGTTTATTAACCCTTCAGATGCTTCACGGGAATTTTTGGAATGTTTAAAAAAAAAAAATGAACATTTAACTTTTGTTCACAAAAAAATTACTTTAGATCAAATTTTTTTTTTTTACTTTACCAATGGTAACAGGCAGGGCCGCCATCAGGGCATGATAACCCTTACTGCAGTATGGGGCCCGGTGATTAGGGGGGCCCGCGGCACATCACTCAGCTGCTATGGGGGCCCCTGTAAGGCAGGGGGGCCCACCTGCCCCCAGCGCCAACTCCCCCCGCCGCTGCTTTGAACTATACCGGCGTCTGCCGGTACAGTTCAAAGCAATGATGGAGGAGAGAGCGTCAGCTGACTCTCCCTCTCCCATCATTCCCCGCTCTGACACAGAGCGTGCGCGTTCACTGTGTGCCGGGCAGAGCAGGAGCCGGGAGCAGTGCAGGCACGAGGAGAGGTGAGGAGTGTGGTTTTTTTTTTGCTTTTTTTTTTAAAATTCTGTCAGTGCTTACTGAACTGGGGGTGGGGTGAGAGATGAGGGCTGTACTATGTGGGCCCTCTCTGCTGTATACTATGTGGGCCCTCCCTGCTGTATACTATGTGGGCCCTCCCTGCTATATACTATGTTGGCCCTGCTGTATACTATGTGGGCCCTCCCTGCTATATACTATGTGGGCCCTCCCTGCTATATACTATGTGGGCCCTGCTGTATACTATGTGTGCCCTGCTGTATACTATGTGGGCCCTGCTATATACTATGTGGGCTCTGCTATATACTATGTGGGCCACGCTGTATACTATGTGGGCCACGCTGTATACTATGTGGGCCGCGCTGTATACTATGTGGGCCATGCTATACACTATGCGGGCCGCGCTATACACTATGTGGGCTGTGTTATATACTATTGGGGGATATATTATTTTATAGGGTGGCTGTGTTATATACTATGTGGCTGTGTTATATACTTTGTGGCTGTGTTATATACTATGGGGGGCTACGTTATATTCCTTTGGGGAGGCAGGCTGTATGATATTCTATTCGGGGATACATTATATTCTATGGGGGGCTGTATTATATTTATTATATTCTATGAGGGGTGATTGCATCATACTCTGAGGGGGCTCCATTATACTGTATGAGGTGGCTACATTGTATTCTATGGGGGCTGCATTATATTCTATGGGGGGGCTAGATTATATTGTATGGGGGCTTCATTATACTTTGAGGGGGCTACATTATATTCTATGGGGGCTGCATTATACTATATGAGGAGGGCTACATTGTATTTTATGGAGTGGCTACATTATACTATATAAGGGCGCTCAATTATAGTCTGGGGTTTACATTATACTCTGTGGGGTGGTTGCATTATACTCTGTGGGGTGGTTGCATTATACTCTGGGGTGGTTGCAATATGCTCTGTGGGGTGGTTGCATTATACTCTGTGGGGTGGCTGCATTATGTTCTGGGGTGGTTGCATTATACTCTGTGGGGCGGCTGCATTATGCTCTGTGGGGTGGCTGCATTATGCTCTATAGGGTGACTGCATTATACTATATGTGGGCTGCATTATACTGTATCGAGGACTATGGGGAATACATTATACCATATGAAGAACTATGGGGTGCATTATACTATGGGAAGTGAATTGTACTACATGGATGACTATGGCGGTGCATTATACTATATGGAGCACTATGAGGAGTGTATTATACTATATGGATGACTGAGTGTATTTTAATATATTGAGGGCTATTAGGAGTGTAATATACTATATGGAGGACTATGGATACATTATATTATATGGTGGACTATGGGGTGTGCACTTTACAATATGGAGGACTATGGGGTGTATTATACTAAACAAGCAAAATTCTGCATATTCATCGAGTGATTGGTGTTAATGTGTCATTGGTGAGGGCATGGTGCAGAAGTGAAGTTTTTCCATGAAAGGGAAATTTTGGAAGGTGGTGGAGGAGGAGCTAGGGTGGATACGGAACTGGGGGGTGGAGCCTGGGCGGAGTCTCAAGGGGGCCCCATAAATTTTGCCAGTATGGGGCCCTGAAATTCCTAGTGGCAGCCCTGGTAACAGGAGAAATTGGACCCCAAAAGTTGTGCAATTTGTCCTGAGTATGCTGATACCCCATATGTGGGGGGAACCACTGTTTGGGCGCACGGCAGAGCTCGGAAGGGAAGGAGCGCCATTTTACTTTTTCAACACAAACTTGGCTGGAATTAAGATTGGACGCCATGTTGTGTTTGGATGGCCCCTGATTAAACTAAACAGTGGAAACCCCCCCCCCAATGATCCCAGTTTGGAAACTAGACCCCCTAAGGAACTTATCTAGATTTGTGCTGAGCACTTTGAACCCCAAGTGCTTCAAATTATTTTTTTAAATAAAAAAAAAACAGTGTGGTTACCCCTCTCTTCTTGATAACCAGCCTTGCTGAAGCTGACAGCTGAGGGTTGCAGCCCCCAGCTGTGGGTTTTGTCTGGCTGGTCATCAAAAATAGGGGGGAACCCACGTGTTTTTTTTATTTTTTTATTACCGTATTTATTTACAGCGCAGGAATGGCAGATGAATACTCCCATCCGCCTCTCCTGCTGTCACTGTTATTAGCAGCAGCAGGGGTGGGCTGATGGGAGTAATTTCGCATGTATCTCCGGTACTGGAAATATCAGGACATGTGAAACAGGTGTTATAGCGGGTTTTTATGTTTGGCAGCTGTCACACACTAAAAGACTCTTTTTATTGCAAGAAATAGTTTTTGCATCACCACATTTTGAGAGCTATAATTTTTCCATATTTTGGCCCACAGAGTCATGTGAGGTCTTGTTTTTTGCGGGATGAGGTACCATATTGGTACCATTTTTGGGCACATGACTTTTTTTATCGCTTTTTATTCCGATTTTTGGGAGACAGAATGAGCAAAAAACAGCAATTCCTGAATTTCTTTTAAGGGGAGTTTATACCGTTCTGCGTGTGGTAAAATCGATAAGGCAGTTTTTTTCTTCGGGTTAGTACGATTACAGCGATACTTCATTTATATAATTTTATATTTTGGCGCTTTTATACAATAAAAACTATTTTATGTAAAAATAGTTATTTCTGCATTGCTTTATTCTGCGAGCTTTAACATTTTTATTTTTTCGCTGATAATGCAGTATGTACATTTTTCTTGATCGCTTCTATAGCATGCAGATGAAGCAGCATCCCCATGCTATAGAAGATGTCAGCGCTGCACTTACTGCACACTGACCTGGAGACTTCCTGATCATGCACTGCGCATGACAGCAAGTTTCTTAGCTCTGCTAACTCGGATGTCATGACAACATTGGGTTACCATGGTCACGCCGCTGGGTCTCCGATCCAAAAGCAAAGGGGCTGTGAGCCCTCTACTGCCTCTCGGAACGCTGTGATCTTGTTGCAGATGGACATGCTGTTCCAGTAGTTTTGAGGCATAAGGGAGAAGACATATCGGGCGATAGCTAGGCGCAGAGGATGGGTCAAGGGAGGACTTTTTGAGGATGGGTGTGATTGTGTAACTGTGTGTGGGGGTATGGCGGTACTGTAGGAACATTATACTGTGTGTGGGGGTATGGCGGTACTGTGAGAATATAATACTGTGTGTGGTGATGGAAGTACTCTAGGAACATTATACTCTGTGTGGTAGGATGATGGTACTGTGGGAACTTTATACTGTGGGTGTATGGCGGTACTGTGAGAACATTATTCTGTGTTTGGGGGTATGACGGTACTGTGAGAACATTATACTGTGTGTGGGGTTGGCGTACTATGGAAGTTACTGGTGGGATGATGTACTGTAGGAACATTATACTGTGTGTGGGGGTATGGCGTACTATGAGAAATTATACTGTGTGGTGGGATGATGGTACTGTAGGAACATTATACTGTGTGTGGGGGTATGGCAGTACTATGAGAAGATTATACTGTGTGGTGGGATGATGGTACTGTAGGAACATTATACTGTGTTTCGGGGTATGGAGATACTATGAGAAGATTATACGTTGTGGTGGGATGATGGTTGTTATAATAATTGTAAAGTCCTTTATTTCATATATGTGTATATATATGTATACGTGTTTGTGTGTGTGTAGGTATGTATATATATATATGATTGCATGTATGACATTTCTGTTCCTAGACTTACACTCTTTTCAGCTGATGCATTGTGAAGACATGGGTGTAACTTTTGTGAATGCTTAGTTGGCTTTCTATCTTACGTACAAATAACGGTGCTCATCCCTTTCTCTTCTCTGGTACGTAGATAAGGATTGCTGACAGTTAAGCATATTCCAACATGTGAACTATTTTGGAAACTTTGTATTTTGAAACCCTTCTGTTATTTAAACTCAAAGAATCTGTATTGGGGCAGACAGGTGACTGCTCACATCTGGTGCGGCCTCATTCTCTCTCCATGCCGGCATGATCAATAAAGAACAAATCATCTTACATATTCAGGTCTGGACGATTTATAATTGGAAGAATAAAACTCCACTGACATTTGGTGCATTGGCCGGGAAATGTAACATCTTTCCCTCACCGGTGAGGACTGTGAACCGTGCACGGGGGAGTCTGGAACTCCATAAGTAAGTCCTCCGTCTTAACATTAGGCGTGAACAGAGGCATTATCAGTTATCCCGGACTGAGGGGAGTGATGGATTTCGTATAGTCCAAGGATCTCTGGGAATCATCTGAATACAGGTAAGAACATTTAATAATTTTCATTATATTCGGTGACCTCGTTAATCCAGTATTAATGTTATTGTAGGAATTGATTTGGGGACTGTAAGCTCCATAGATGTGATTGGGGTTTATTAGTTCTTGTAAGATATTCTGTAGAATGGGTATAAAGCCAGTGTGAGAAGGCTACTGTGGAATAAAAAACTCCGCAGTGCACGTAATTTATCTAGATGGGAGAGTCGATGGAGACTCTCGGGGACTGAGGAATCCGCTGGATTAACCTAAAATAGAACCCAGTATAAGATTCCATTTTTGCCGGTATTCTGTTTTGTCTTCTGTACTTTGTTGGCTGTTTTCTGGTAAATGTGCTGTTTTGTCTCCTTTAAAATTATAGAACTAAAACGCCATAAATATATGATTTATGTGACATATGAGACTCCATGAATGGTCTTCTAGAGTGAATGTATAAGGTCTGAAATATAAAATCCTGAGTGTATACGGGAGTCCAGTAGGTGTGGTTGATAGTCATGTGTGGCCTGGAGACAACTCCTAGGTTATTATAGCGGTATAAAACACCTAGGTCCCCGCCACCGGATCCATAGAGAATATTCCATGTGTTTTATGTTTTTCTTTTAATAACACAGTGACTGAACCCTCCTTGGTTAAAAAGTGGACACAAAGTCAGATCTGTGGCGGTCAATTAAGATCTGATCACGATCCCTGCGGACAGTCCGCGCCGGTGGTGCTCTGAATACCTGATTTTAAGACGGGAACGTCTCTGGATATAAAGAGGCGGTGTCATTAGACTTTATCTCAGCACTTCAGCTCTAGGAGCACGAGGGAACTTTACTCTCTTGTCTTATATGTTTTTCTTGTCTGACAGTAGATGTCTCTGTGTACGTGTGTATGTCCAGTCCATAACTGTGGAAGTTGTTGTATATTGTGCTTGTACTGTTACACTAGTCAATAGTCCTTGTGAGCATATGTATCTGTCATATCAGGGACCACATTTACCATCACCACCCCATTTATATTGGGTGTGTTTGACACCGCACCACAATTGTGGGTTACCAGGGCTATGGGGTACTCGGAGCCGAGCCTGTAGATTTCTATAGGGAATGTCACTGGTAGCGGTGGCTCGGTCCGTGACCCTGGCGGTCAGGCGTATGATGAGGGGATATTATTTACAGGGGATTAGGTAGATAACAGTTCGTGACGCCACCTGTAGTTTTCTAGTCACTAAAGACCAGCGCTGCTGAATAGAGCTCTGAGGGGATGTTATGGCAGCTAGGTGTTGGGTCCCCCACAGGTGGGACTGTCCCTCTGAGTCTATGGTTATAATAATGATGTAGGGTGCAGATAAATGAATCAGTCTCACACCATCCAGCGTCTTTCCATACCTTTTACTTTCATGATGTTAGGCAGGTCCCGGGAAGCTGGTCGGGGTGGTTGGAGGATGCGCTTCAGGGTAACGGCTGAGCAGGTTAGAGGCCTCCTTTACTTTCAATATGATGAGTCCAACTTGCATGAAGCTAAGTTAACTCCAAATACTCCAGCTAACTCCATAGCTGTACTGCCCGGTCAGCATTGTGGTGAAGCCTTCTAGGTGATGGAACTAAGTCCTTACTTTTGCTTGGCCTAGCTCAAAGTCCCTGTTCCACCTGACTCCGGTTACGTACCGACACTTCAAGGGCTGCTTTCTGCGACCTAAGGTCCAGTAAGACTCTGGTTGTTCCGTTACTATGCGTGAAGCGATAGCAACACTTCGGTCCCCAGTGACCGGCTAATAGTGCAGATAATCCAATATCTAAGGCACTTCTCTAATTCCTTCACTGCGCCCTTCGCCCTGCTCGCGCTCTTAACATAAGCACTCCACACTTCTATGGTAGTACAAGTCAATCCTTTCTTACTTCTTCCTTGGAGCTCGCTGACAGATTCTCAGTATTCTCCTAGTTCAGGAACACCTCGACTGAACTTCACTGTCCTTGGGACAGGCGACTGAAGTTTCTGCTGCAAACTTCCCTTTCTCCAAAGCTGTCTCCGTCTGTCTGACTTTAGCTCACACAGAGCTCTGACAGGAAATGCAATCTGATCTCCTCTCCTCCTGCACAGACTGCACACTGGTGGGATGACTCACTCCTGAGCCACCCGAGCTAGACTGAACTCCTTCCTCCCTCCAAGTCCAGACTAGACTCCCTCTGTCCGAAGACAGGAAACAGACTCAGCTCTGCTGCATGTCACTAGCTTATATACCCTATGGGTGTGTCCAAATGTGTGATGGAGTGAATGGATATCAAGCATTAAACCATTACCTTTCCACGCATCCTCCAGGATAATGTGTGCCTTACATACCAGGGCTACACATCTGTAGTCCTCATCTTGTTGTTTTTCTTGTGGAAAAACAGATGTACTCAACCATAATAAACACTAGAAATTTTATTAAATGACAATTCGACAACAAGTTTATGCAGAGAAAGGTAATGCAACACCCACAGTGGATGTATACACAGCACACATAATGATTAAAAATACGAAAAGGGGCACACCACCCCTAAAACCCTCAAACTAATATTCACATACAATTTAACATTCAATACGATAGAAATAATGGTTGGCACCATAATACAATATACACAAAACTAGTGGTGCATAATATAAATGTGTTCACATAGCCAAAAGTGAAAATTGAGTATATGAAGCCAGAAATTGCTGCACTCCATCAGCTACTAAATGTGCTACAGGGAACACATAAAATAAAGTATGTGACTGTCACACCGCCACTAATCAGTGTAGTAAACTATATACTGACCTCAAACCTTCTGCCAAAAAATATATGCACTGAAAGTAACCACATTCAAAGAGACGTGCACCCTACCTAATGTGGACAAAAGGATGCATAGCTGGAATGGTGGTGGTATATTACCTGGCAGTAAGGGAGATCGGCGCCACTACAAAAGAGGGTAAGAGGGGGTGTTGTGCGCACCCCAACGCACGTTTCTGTAATCCTTCTTCAGGGGGCACACACACCACCTCAATCGCGCTCCATAAATACCTGCTCCCAAAAGGTCGCGTCCCTCCAAACCGCGTCACAGACCCAGAGACATGTGACCGGAAGTGTGTCTCCCACCTCATGTGACGCGCGCATCATCATGCCAACATGACGCCCTCCGGCGTCGGCGTCACGGCGATGGGCGGATCTAACCGCCATCACTAAAGACGCCGAAAGCCAGAGAGCGGCATGTATGTACATGACAGTGCGTGCGTACCAGCAGGAGGCTCACCTAATTCATATTTAAAGGATACCATATATTGTTGATCAATACAGTGCTAAATTTAGCAAATAATAAGAAATAGGCAAAAATACAACAGTACACAATATAAATAACTGGAACGAAGAAGCTGAAACAACTCCTGCTGTAGTAATTCACCGATGGAGGTCACCGAATGTTCATACTTCCAGATCCAGGGTGATAAGGGGATACGGAGGTTCAAAAGCTTCACCAATAATAATCTTTGGTCATCATGTATGGAATTATAATTCAAGGTGAAGCAAACTGGAGCACAAAAAGGAAATGTTAACATTAAAATAATAAAAAACAAGTTAAAAACCATATGGGTGCATAGCAACAGCGACCTGAACACAGACAGGTGATCACAGGAAGGGGGCATAGCTGAGATGTTCATTTAGTCCCAGAGGCTGTACTGTATCCAATAGCCAGATCCATTTAGATTCAAGCTGGGACAATTTCTTCGAAACACGGCCCCCCGAATATTAGCTTCAATCATGTCTATACCCCTCACTTTCAAAAGATCGCCATCACATCCATGGTAGGTCTTAAAATGACGTGGAATGGTTTTTAGGAGATACGTTTCTTCCTGTGTGGCTGCCGCAACAATTCCTAACACGTGTTCCCTCACACGCACCTTCAGTTGACGTGTAGTCATACCCACATAAATCTTGTCACAAGGACACGTAGCAAAATAGATCACATTAGTGCTTGTGCAGGTAATGCGTTTATTAATCTTGAAGGTGCGTGATCTGGAAGAGTTATAAAAGGTGTCAGTATGTTGAATATTGCGACAAGCCACACATCGGCCACACGAAGTGCAACCCTTAACTCTCCTTATGTCATCCAAAAAAGTCCTATGTGGATTACCCACATAGTGACTATGTACTAGAATGTCGCGCAAATTACGCGACCTCCGTGGTGTGATGGCCACTTTATCCGGGAGGAACCTAGACAAGACCGGGTCTGCTTTTAAAATGGGCCAAGACTTTTCTAAGACTTTTCTCATAGCAGGGAATTGTGAGTGAAAATTAGTAATGAATCTAACTATCCCTCCATCATTTTTATTTTGAGACTTTTATAAAGAAGGTCCTGTCTCGACGAATGTTTGGCTCTGTTAAAAGCCTTTTAATCATACGTCCACTATAACCCCGCTCTAGTAGATGGTTCTTGAGATCATTTGCCTGGATGAGGAAATCCTCCTCCTGGAACACAGTCTGCGTATACGCAGAAATTGTCCAGTTGGGACAGATTGAATGACATGTTGTGGGTGGGAAGAGGAGGCATGCAGCAACATGTTCGAGGCGGTGGCCTTACGAAAAATGTTAGTCTGGATCTCACTGCGGCTATCTCTTTTGATCTTGACATCAAAAAACTCAATTTCGTTTTGGTCTGCCACAAAGGTAAGTCGAATATTACGGTCGTTGTCGTTCAAAATCATCATAAACTCTTCAAGGTCTCCCACAGACCCCTGCCAGATCAAAAAGATGTCATCAATGTAGCGCGTCCAAGTGAGGACGCGGCACATTGATGACATCCGATCTGACAGGAGTAGGTCCCTCTCCCACAGCCCCAGGAAGAGATTAGCATAAGCTTTTTTGGATGACATTAGGAGAGTTAAGGGTTGCACTTCGTGTGGCCGATGTGTGGCTTGTCGCAATATTCAACATACTGACACCTTTTATAACTCTTCCAGATCACGCACCTTCAAGATTAATAAACGCATTACCTGCACAAGCACTAATGTGATCTATTTTGCTACGTGTCCTTGTGACAAGATTTATGTGGGTATGACTACACGTCAACTGAAGGTGCGTGTGAGGGAACACGTGTTAGGAATTGTTGCGGCAGCCACACAGGAAGAAACGTATCTCCTAAAAACCATTCCACGTCATTTTAAGACCTACCATGGATGTGATGGCGATCTTTTGAAAGTGAGGGGTATAGACATGATTGAAGCTAATATTCGGGGGGGGCCGTGTTTCGAAGAAATTGTCCCAGCTTGAATCTAAATGGATCTGGCTATTGGATACAGTACAGCCTCTGGGACTAAATGAACATCTCAGCTATGCCCCCTTCCTGTGATCACCTGTCTGTGTTCAGGTGGCTGTTGCTATGCACCCATATGGTTTTTAACTTGTTTTTTATTATTTTCATGTTAACATTTCCTTTTTGTGCTCCAGTTTGCTTCACCTTGAATTATAATTCCATACATGATGACCAAAGATTATTATTGGTGAAGCTTTTGAACCTCCGTATCCCCTTATCACCCTGGATCTGGAAGTATGAACATTCGGTGACCTCCATCGGTGAATTACTACAGCAGGAGTTGTTTCAGCTTCTTCGTTCCAGTTATTTATATTGTGTACTGTTGTATTTTTGCCTATTTCTTATTATTTGCTAAATTTAGCACTGTATTGATCAACAATATATGGTATCCTTTAAATATGAATTAGGTAGAGCCTCCTGCTGGTACGCACGCACTGTCATGTACATACATGCCGCTCTCTGGCTTTCGGCGTCTTTAGTGATGGCGGTTAGCTCCGCCCATCGCCGTGACGCCGAACGC
Source organism: Oophaga sylvatica (assembly GCA_033576555.1). Classification (NCBI taxonomy): domain Eukaryota; kingdom Metazoa; phylum Chordata; class Amphibia; order Anura; family Dendrobatidae; genus Oophaga; species Oophaga sylvatica. Next base: position 83,986 of record JARQOD010001582.1, read on the forward strand.
CGGAGGGCGTCATGTTGGCATGACGATGCGCGCGTCACATGAGGTGGGAGACATCACTTCTGGTCACATGTCTCTGGGTCTGTGACGCGGTTTGGAGGGACGCGACCTTTTGGGAGCAGGTATTTATGGAGCGCTGATTGAGGTGGTGTGTGTGCCCCCTGAAGAAGGATCGTACAGAAACGTGCGTTGGGGTGCGCACACACACCCCCTCTTACCCTCATTTGTAGTGGCGCCGATCTCCCTTACTGCCAGGTAATATACCACACACCATTCCAGCTATGCATCCTTTTGTCCACATTAGGTAGGGTGCACGTCTCTTTGAATGTGGTTACTTTCAGTGCATATATTTTTTGGCAGAAGGTTTGAGGTCAGTATATAGTTTACTACACTGATTAGTGGCGGTGTGACAGTCACATACTTTATTTTATGTGTTCCCTGTAGCACATTTAGTAGCTGATGGAGTGCAGCAATTTCTGGCTTCATATACTCAATTTTCACTTTTGGCTATGTGAACACATTTATATTATGCACCCTAGTTTTGTTATATTGTATTATGGTGCCAACCATTATTTCTATCGTATTGAATGTTAAATTGTATGTGATATCATTAGTTTGAGGGTTTTAGGGGGTGGTGTGCCCCTTTTCGTATTTTTAATCATTATGTGTGCTGTGTATACATCCACTGTGGGTGTTGCATTACCTTTCTCTGCATAAACTTGTTGTCAATTGTCATTTAATAAAATGTCTAGTGTTTATTATGGACGAGTACATCTGTTTTTCCACGTTTGTGGTTTTGTTTGCATATTTAATCGATGTGTCCTCACATTTCCATGACCACTCCTAGTTCCTCATTATTGGGTTAATTAGTTCCAGGTTATTAGGATGTGGGTTGTTTGGTTGAGTGTGATTTGTTGTTTTTCTTGTGTATAAGAATTTCATGTAACATCCTTATGGGACCTTATCCCACAGATATATTTTAAGGTCTTGTCCTCATTTTAAGGCAGGATTGTTATTGACCATTTCATCTGAAGGCTGGAAAGTTGTTCAGATTGTACCAAGAGGGTATCCCCTGAATGAAGCTGGATAATGTCCTTTTCATCACGTCTCCAGAGATAACAGTCTTCAGATTAAATGTACATGGTGTCCTTATTGGTCATAGACTTATAGGCCTAACTCTTACACCAGATAGAGAGTAAAAATTGCACATCCCTGAAAATAGGCCATTCAGGAGTCTCTTTAATCTTGAACAACCAGGAGAAGGCACCACCCAAGCCGAACAAACCGTCTTGTGGCGGTGAGATAAGCTGTGAACATGAGAAATGTTTGAGGCAAAGTGTGGACTGTGGTTGTCTGTGGTGTTAAGAAGGGACAACTAGAAGGGGGTATTAAGTATCTGTGTGAAATAGACCCTGTATGAGTGAAGTGCCCTGACAGAGGGAGAACAGGGTTGGATTTCATGGTAAACTTTGATAAAATGTGAAAATTTGGTAGAAGAAATGGAAAAGTGTAATGAGAGGAAATATTTAATTTGGTAAAGTAGAAATACATTTATAAAGCACTTCACTTCCAGAAGTGACCCTCCTCGTGGGAAGCCATGAGGTCACTTTTCTTGTTGATTCAGGAGCCACTAGAACCTTAGTAGATCCAGAAGAGAGACCCACTATTGGACTGTCTGCTGCCTGCATAGTGGTAAAAGGAGCAAGAGGAAGGCCACAGAGAACCATTGTCTACACCAGTGGAGATACGGGACTGCGGCACAGGTAAAAGTGCAATTCCACAAATTATATTATCCACTGTGTCTCCCTGTAATCTTCTTGGCCTGGGAATAATTCCTACTGCTGCAGGACTTCAGGTTGAATCCATGGCTGAGACAATGGTGCTCCAGGGTATGGGGAACCCAGATACTATTACAGTCTAGAGCTAATAACTCCAGGACCATCCTCAGGTACTGAGTCCTTAATCAAGAGATAAGGGTACACGAATGTAGATTTACACACACAGAAAGACTACGCAGCACCATGCACTACAGGTATTTTAGGGATCCTGATGTAAAATATGAGAATATTCAGGCTCTACATTGTTCTTGGACACGCTATACTGGGATCAGAAAGGGAACTTTGTCACCAGTTGTAAACTGACAGAGCAAATTAAATAGTTTTTTTTGCTTTTTAGAGGCACCGTGCCACATGTTTCCCTCTCCAGATGTAAAGGTAGAGCATGGAAATTTCTTGGTGATTTTGTGGAAGAGTGTAAGGAAAGTAAACGATGGGAGGATTTGGGTGATGGCTCATTTTACAAATGTCAGACTGCAGACATAGTCACAAGTACCAAAGTGGAACACCATTTCTAAACCCAGTATCCACCTGCAGCAAGGCAGGGGAACGAGTAGAGAAATGTTCATCCCCTCCTAGAATTAGAGGAAGAATTGACCACATATCCGGAATCTTTGTGGTCCACAGGACCTGCAGATGTGGGATTGATAAAAGGAGTGATTATGCCTTCTCCCAGCTCACCTTGTAACACAACCTTGCTTCCAGTCAGGAGGGCGCCCCGTCTGTTAGATGGTGCTTGGTGCAGGACCTTCAGGCTGTAACAAGGCTGTGATTCCAAGAGCCCCCACAGTGCCAGACCCTCATACTCCTCTAAATGACTGGAGGCCGGAAAGTAAGGTATTTACAGTAATAAATATCAGGAACGCCTTCTTCAACATCCCGGTACATCCAGATCGCCAGTCTTGGTTGGCATTCACATATAAGAGGTAAAGGTATACATTCACCAGAATCCCACAAGGGTACTGTGAATCACCTCCTATTGTTTCCCAGGTAATGTCGGGTAACCTAGCTCAATGTGAGCCACCAGAAGGTAGCCAGATACTCTTATATGTGGATGACGGGCTATTGGCATCAGACAATGGGATTTGTAAGATACCAAAGCCTTACTATGGTGCTCGTGGAAGTAAAGGAATAAACTAAAAGTTGAAATAAAATAAATGGGTAACAAAAAGGGGATCTTAAAAGATGGTCTATATGTATAAACTGCCCATTAACCTCCTAAGATATGGCACAGTATTGAGTTTTGGCATAAGCCATGCCTCAACAGGAGGGATGGTAGAGATCATATCTAAGGTATTTACAACGTATGGTTTTACTAACTATTAAAAACTTTTGTATAACCTACATTACTTGTGCAAAAAATAATTCCTAAGGGAACCTGAGGCCAAAGAGAGGACAATCTCCTCACCCTGAATACTTATTCCAACACATTTGTATGGATTTTATTGAACTGAACAAGTGTGAGGGAATAAGTACTGCCTTGTTATTATAGATGCTTTCAGCAGGTGGATTGAGGTTTCTCCAGCTGTTCACTCTGATGCACTAACAATAGTGAAGGCCCTTCTAAAGGAAATCATACCCAGATATGGAGTTCCAGAAAAAATATATAGTGACAATGGTCCACACTTTGTAGACCAAGTAATATCATTATTATTATAAAACACTGTCAATTGAATTAAAAACCCAGTGTGCCGATCATCCTCAGTCCGCCGGACTGGTTGAGAGACACAATGGTATCTTGGAAAATAAGTTGAGAAAACCCATGCAGGAAACAGGGAAAAACTGGTTGTACTGTCTCCCATTGGTTGTACTAAACATGCATGTCACGCCACATCTGTAGGGCTGACGCCCTTTGAAATTATATACGGGAGACCCTTTCTGTTACCTCAGCTGAAACCCTTTAGAAGGATAGATGAGAAAGTTGATTTGTATTAGCAGAATATATAGCCAAGATATTAACTCGCAAGTTTCTACTCCTAATTTTGTTCCAGGAAACCCACTAACAAAACCTGAGATTGTGAAACCTGCAGACTGGGACCTTGTGAAGGTGATAAAGAAGAAACACCGGCACCATCCTAACTGGGAAGGTCCTTACCAAGTCCTGTTGACTACTACTGCGGTCAAGATTCCTGGATCCATCTCTCACACTGTAAACTTGTCAGACAGGTAGGGACAGAGCAGGATCTGACTTGATTGTCAAAGTCCAGCTACAAAGGGGAGTTTTTCACAAGCGAAAACTCATCTCAAACTGGTGAAGACTCCCATTCATCCCACTCCCGGCAGGACGGTCAGATCTAGGATGTGTACATCAGGGTTAAGCCCCCGTCTCACACAGCGATCTCGCTAGCGAGATCGCTGCTGAGTCACTAGTTTTGTGACGCAGCAGCAATCTCCCCAGCGATATCGCTGTGTGTCACATTCAGAGACGATCAGCCCCCCTGCTGGGTATCGCTGATCGTCGCTGAAATGTCTGGACATTTTTTTGATCGCTGGTCTCCCGCTGACAGGCACGCATCGCTGCGTGTGACAGGCGGGAGACCAGCGATCCGCTGGTAACCAAGGTACACAGCGGGTTTCCAGGTGCGGGGCTATGCCTGGAAACCCGCTGTGTACCTTGGATACCAGCGCCCTGATGCAGGGAGCTGGTAACCAAGGTACACAGCGGGTTTCCAGGCACCGCGCAGCGCCTGGAAACCCGCTGTGTACCTTGGTTACCAGCTCCCTGCATCAGGGCGCTGGTATCCAATGTACACTGCGGGTAACTAAGCGATGTTTACCCGCAGTGTCGCTGTGCTGATCGCTGCCTGAGCTGCCTGTTTGGCAGCTCAGCAGCGATAATATAACGATACACCAGCGATCCTGATCGTTGTCGGGATCGCTGGTGTATCGCTATGTGAGACCCAGGCTTTAGTCCCATGTATAGTCGTCATAACCATGGTGATGGGAGTTTGGACCAGGGTGGTGGAATGGTTTCAGATTTAAGACCTTGAATCTTACTTTTGAAATCGGACAGGAGGCCACCATGTTAGTGGATTTCTGTCTGTTATATACAGGATGCAGATAGGGAACAAGCTATCAAACTAGCAGATTCTGATAAGTATGTCTGTGTTATAAGCTCTAACAGCAGGGACGACCGAATGTGTGTGACTGGCATAAAGCAGCATGGACAACTGTGGCCCACGACAATAGGTATAAGTCTTATGGCTACACAAATTTAAAAGCCAGACTCTCCATTAGGAGAGAGTAGACTCCCCTGCACAAATAAGAATAACTGTAATCAGCTACTGATAACTTTAAAAACCCTAAGATGAGGGATCAAAGGTCATAGGAGCTGATGTATCAGGAACAGACTCAATAGGACATTTCTACATAGAAGTTCAGAATAATACCAAACATAGACCCAAGAAAGGCATGCCTGAAAGAACCTTAATAGAGTCCATAGGGCCCATAGTTAGATTGTCTAACCTAAAGCCCACATCACACTAAGCGAGATCTGTTATGTTTAGGTAGCTGAGGAGGACAGTAGCAAAAAACAGCCAAAGCAGCAAGACACCAGAGAGGCTGGAATCTACTGGGTTGCAGAACCCTAAACTAACCGCACAACTAGAAGTAGCCGTGGAGCGTACATACCATGATCCTAGACACTTCGTCACAGCCGGAGAGTTAGCTACACCTAAAGACAGAAAGATGAAAGCTAACTGCCCCGTAGCAAAACCCCAAAGAAATAGGAAGCCCCCAAACATGTAATGGCGGTTAGACAAGAGGAAAATACAAACACAGACAGAAAATAGAATGAGCAAACGCTGGGGCCCAAATCTGTCTAGATAGAAAAGTACAAGAGAGAAATTCTGTCTGCAACCCAAAAAACCCTGGCAAAAATACCAACACTTCTGATTACAAAAAACCTGAGATCACACGATCTCGACCACCTATATCAGATCTCAGGTGTGACACACAGCTACTCAGCAATAAAAAATATCACAGGAACAGAGCACAAGTGCAAACACTAAATGAGCACAGAGGCAGCGCAAGCCCCAAAGGGGACCCGGCTGAAGTCCTCTGCAAGGCAGCAAGGAAAATCCAACCAGAGAAAAAAAAAACAGTCACTAATCTGAATGATAGCAGGAAAGCAAGCTGAATTCCAACCAAGACCTGGAAGTAACAATTGATTACCGGCGAGGCTCATGGGAGGTCAGCTCACTTATATCAGGCCAGTCAGTCCCAGCTGACAACCATTCAGCAATTGGTTCATTACCCTCAGCAACCACCGGAGGGAGCCTCAGCTCCGAAGTCGTCTCCAACACGTTCACAACAGTACCCCCTCTTGAGGAGGGGTCACCGAACCCTTATGTGCGCAACCAGGATGATCAGGATGAGCTCGGTGATAGGCACGGATCAGTCTCCTAGCATGGATGTCCGAAGCAAACACCCAAGAATTGTCCTCCTGACCATAACCTCTCCACTTAACCAAATACTGGAGTTTCCGCCTAGCAAAACGAGAATCCAATATTTTCTCAACCACATACTCCAAATTGCCCTCAACCAAAACAGGGTCAGGAGGCGCAGCCATAGGAACCACTGGCTTGACAAACCTCTTCAATAAGGATTTGTGGAATATGTTATGGATCTTAAATGTCCCTGGAAGAAGCAAACGGAAGGAAACCGGATTAAGAATCTCCATGATCTTATAAGGTCCAATGAACCTTGGCTTAAATTGTGGAGACGCAACCTTCATAGGGATATTTCTTGAGGACAACCAAACCAAGTCCCCCACTTTAAAAAGAGGACCATCAGTCCTATGCCGGTTGGCAAACCGCTGGGCCTTCTCTTGAGAGAGAGACAACTTCTCCACTACTTGGTCCCAAATCTGCTGCATTCGCTCCACAATAGTGTCAACACCCGGACAGACAGAAGCCTCCGTCTGTCCTGAAGAAAATCGAGGGTGAAACCCAGAATTGCAGAAAAATGGAGACATCAAGGTGGCAGAGCTAGCCCTATTATTAAGAGCAAACTCAGCCAAAGGCAAAAAAGAGACCCAGTCATCTTGGTCAGCAGACACAAAACATCTCAAATAAGTCTCCAAGGTCTGGTTTGTTCTCTGTTTGTCCATTGGTCTGAGGGTGAAATGCAGAGGAGAAAGATAACTGAACTCCAAGTTTAGAACAAAATGTCCTCCAAAATCTGGAAACAAACTGGACTCCTCTGTCAGACACAATGTTCTCCGGAATGCCGTGCAACCGAACCACCTGCTGAAAGAACAAAGGCACCAATTCGGAGGAGGAAGGCAACTTAGGTAGTGGCACAATAATAATAATAATCTTTATTTTTATATAGCGCTAACATATTCCGCAGCGCTTTACAGTTTGCACACATTATCGTCGCTGTCCCCGATGGGGCTCACAATCTAGATTCCCTATCAGTATGTTTTTGGAGTGTGGGAGGAAACCAGAGTACCCGGAGGAAACCCACGCAAACACGGGGAGAAAAAACTCCTTGCAGATGTTGTCCTAGGTGGGATTCAAACCCAGGATGCCAGCACTGCAAGGCTGCAGTGCTATCCACTGAGCCGCCGTGCTGCCCATAATATGTATCATCTTGGAAAATCTATCACAGATTACCCAGATAACTGTCATTCTCTGAGAGACAGGGAGGTCGGAAATAAAATCCGTAGAGATATGGGTCCATGGCCTCTTGGGCACAGGTAATGGCATTAACAAACCACTAGAGCGAGAGCAAGATTTGGAACGAGAGCAAGTCCCACAGGACTGCACAAAGTCCCTGACGTCACGAGACAAAGTAGGCCACCAAAAGGACTGACCCACCAAATCTCTGGTACCAAAAATACCGGGATGACCAGCCAACGCGGAGCAATGAATCTCAGACATCACACTCTTCCTCCACTGGTCTGGGACAAACAATTTCCCAACAGGGCAGCGTTCAGGTTTATCCTCCTGACATCCCTCCAGAGCCAACCTCAAATTGGGCGAGATAGCGGAAAGAACTACACCCTCTTTCAGAATAACAGCAGGCTCAGTTACCTCTGGAGAATCCGCAAAGAAACTTCTCGAGAGGGCATTCGCCTTAACATTCTTAGTGCCCGGGAGAAAAGAAACCACAAAATTAAAAACGTGTAAAAAACAAGGCCCACCTGGCCTGTCTAGGATTAAGTCGCTTGGCTGATTCGAGATAAACCAGGTTCTTATGGTCCGTGAGGACCACCACCTGACGTTTGGCTCCCTCCAGCCAATGTCTCCACTCTTCAAAGGCCCACTTCATAGCCAATAACTCCCGATTTCCTACGTCATAATTACGTTCAGCTGGGGATAATTTTCGAGATAAGAAGGCACAAGGGTTACTCTTAGAGGTCTCCGGATCCCTTTGGGACAAAAGGCACCTGCCCCAATCTCAGAAGCATCAACCTCCACCTGAAATGGTAGAGAAACATCAGGCTGCCGTAGAACAGGAGCAGAAGTGAATCTCTGCTTAAGTTCCTGAAACGCAGAAACTGCCTCAGGAGGCCAATTCACCACATCAGAACCCTTTTTGGTCAAATCAGTCAATGGTTTAACAATACCGGAGAAATTACCAAGAAATTTACGATAAAAATTAGCAAAACCCAAAAATCTCTGAAGAGCCTTCAATGTAGTAGGTTGAACCCAATCACAAATGGCCTGAACTTTGACCGGGTCCATTTCAATAACAGTCGGAGATAAATGAATCCCAGAAATGAAACCTTCTGTACGCCAAAAAGACATTTTGATCCCTTCACATACAGTGCATTTTCTCTCAAAATCCGGAATACAGTCCGAACATGTTTCACATGAGAGTCCCAGTCGTTGGAAAAAATCAAGATATCGTCCAAATAAACGATCAGAAATTTATCCACAAAATCCCTGAAAATATCATTCATAAAGGACTGGAAGATGGAAGGGGCATTAGTGAGCCCAAAAGACATCACTAGGTACTCAAAATGCCCCTCTGATGTATTAAACGCCGTCTTCCATTCATCACCATGCTTGATGCGAATAAGATTATACGCCCCCTGAGGTCAAGCTTGGTAAACCAACTAGCACTTTTCTATTGATATTTAACAGTGATTTTATTCAGGAGACGATAGTCAATACACGGCTTCAATGAACCATCCTTTTTGGCCACAAAGAAAATTTACCACCAGGGCACAAACTCAATAGCGCAATCATAACTCCTGTGAGAGTAAGGATGCAGACTTACGCTCCTAAACACATCAAAAAATCAGTCAAAAAGTCGGGGAACATCCTGAGACTGGGAGAGGCAGAAAAAAACAGATATCAAAATTAACAATTGGCAACCCCAACTGGCACAGAAAAACAGATTTGCAATCCAAACAGGATTATGAGTCTGTAACCCAAGGGAAACCCAGTAACAAAATGTCATGCAAATTATGCAACACCAAAATTTGCAACTCCCCCTGATGGTCCGGTTAAAAACCCGCATTACACCTGTTAAAAACGGGGGTTTTTTCTCCACCAAAGGGGTAAATCAATGCCCACAAAGAATAGACTTCCACAGGGGTATCATGGGAACAGGGCCGCTCCAGGTTTTTATGGGCCCCGGCGAAATAGTCTCATAGGCCCCTTAACACAGACCCGATTCTAAGCCCCAGATACTGCAGAGAATTTTGGGTATAGCACAACCCCAAAAACACTTCTCTTCTTCCATTAAAATGACTGATACTATTTGTAAATTGTACAATAGCTCAAAAACCCGCCAAATCCACAAAAGCGCACAGTACAGACTGGACAGTACATTCCTCCAACAATATTGGGCACCACATAGTCTCCCCCCCATCACCCATATAATACCCCATGAGGATGCCCACCCATACAGAAACGGGACCCAATATAAGCCAAACAAAATATGGAGCTCCCCTACACTGTCGCGTTCGCACTGTTAGGGCTCAGAAAGGGCGTTTGTGGAAAAGACCCCCCTTTATCTCATCATTGCCTCCCCCCATCTCATTGCCTGCCCATCACATCATCATTCCCCTCCCTATTATCATCATTGCCCTCCCCATTAATATCATCATCTTGCCTTCCCATTATCATTTCCCCCCCATCATCATCATTGCCTCCCCTGTTGTGAATGTGCAGAAATGAATTCTGAGCAGAAGCCCCTCTGTGGTTACAAACAGTACTGAACTATCCAATGAAGATTGTGAAGATTGGCATCGGGTTTACGACGGTCTTAATAAGGAGGTTCCCTCCCACAGGTTGCCGGTGATCAATTGTTCGGTCTCATCTTTGTTCCTGTTCTTTGTAGCTTGCTGTTTGTGCCTGCATTTTTCTAACAGATAAACATTTTCTTCTTTTATTTTTTTGTGCTTCTTTTTGCATTTTGTCCTGAAATTTCTGGGGGGGTTCTTCCGTTCCCCCCGGGGGGCTTGTGCCCCCTCCGTTTAGTTCAGCCACTGTTGTTTGTTCATTTGCCTTTTCCAGTTTTTTCAGTGGCTGCTTTTAGTTTTTGTTACACCAGAGAACTAATTAGGGGGTAGAGGTCGTGTAAATCTCAGTGTTTTTGTAATTGTAAGTTTTTTTGGGGTATTTTTCAGGTTTTTTTTGATTGCAGTAATGCCTCCTATCCTTTTCTATTTAGGAAGTTGGGCCCCAACGTTTGCTCAACTATTTTCTGTCTGTGCTGTATTTCCTCTTTTCTAACCGCCATTACATGTTTGGGGCTTTCTATGTTCTTTGGGGATCTGCTCCGGCAATATTTTTTCCCCTTTCTGTCTTTTGGTGTAGTAGCTTCTCAGGCTGTGACGAGGCGTCTAGGACCAACGTAGGGACGCTCCACATGCCTTTAGTTGTGGTGGTTTGTCAGGGTACTGCAATCCTAATTCCCCAAACCCCTCGTGTATTTCCTTTTTTGCTTGCCTCCTCACTACCAAATCCTAACAGAAACACCGGCCCACAAAGTGATATTTGTAGGTACTCACAGAAGGAAAAATAGTGTTTTAAAAAAAGAGATTGTCAAGTTGTCAGAGATTTTTTTTTTTTTTCCCCCTGTATCTCTGGGTGCTGAGGAGGGTTTTTTTTCTCTCAATGGAGTTTGCACAGTTTTCTGGCCGTGTGGATCAGCTTCCACTGAAGTTCAAGTATTGCTACCTATCTTGCGAGGGTTTCCTGTTGTGGAACCTAGGTTCCCTGCCAATTTGTTTTTAGGGGATCGAGCTAAAAATTTTTGAATTTCAAAAATAATTA
>JARQOD010001583.1:0-95045 GCA_033576555.1 Oophaga sylvatica
GGCACTATTTTACATGCTGTGTAGGGTGACTAGTAGTGTTGAGCATTCCGATACCGCAAGTATCGGGTATCGGCCGATATTCGCTGAATCGGAATTCCGATACTTAGTTCCGATATTTTCCATATATCGTATACCGGAATCGGAAGTTCCCATAATTCTTTGAGAGACAATGTGATTTTAGTCAGCCAATGAGGAATCCTAAGAAGTGTGGGCACATCCTGTACTGCTGCGGTCATGTTAACTAATGGCATGGCTGTGATTGGATGCTGAAATGATGTCAGAATGCACTATAAAAGGCGCCGCCGCCATTTTAGCGTCACTGTGCTGTGAACTCAGTTAGGGAAAGAACGCTGCTCTGCTGACTCTGAGGGACAGTTAGAGATTGCGATTTAGTGTACTGTGCTTTAGGCAGGCTAGTTTACCACCGGCTGTGTAAAGCTTCCTTTTGCCTGCAGTGTTGTTTTAACAGCTCTGCAAGGTGTGTGTGAGTGCAGGTGACGCTGCAGTTTGCTCTGCATGCAACGCTGTCTGTAGGCATCTGCACGTGTCACTCACAGACTCTTTTTTTTTTTTCTTCAGTGTATAAAAGGCGCCGCCGCCATTTTAGCATCACTGTGCTGTGAATTCAGTAAGGGACAGAACGCTGCTGTGCTGACTCTGAGGGACAGTTAGAGATTGCGATTTAGTGTACTGTGCTGTAGGCAGGCTAGCACCAACCGCTGTGTAAAGCTTCCTTTTGCCTGCAGTGTTGTTTTAACAGCTCTGCAAGGTGTGTGTGAGTGCAGGTGACGCTGCAGTTTGCTCTGTATGCAACGCTGTCTGTAGGCATCTGCACGTGTCACTCACAGACTCTTTTTTTTTTCTTCAGTGTAATTCTTGCTGCTCCATGTAATTGAAATAATAGTGTGACGCGCTTCCATCTGTATACAATACCTTGGTTGCAAACACTATAGAAGTCCACAATGGAGCCTTTCACAGCAAGTGAACAGTTGTGTTTCAGTGTTCACTGCAGTCTGTGATTTTTTTTTTTTTTTTTGAGTGCAGATCACGCTCCAGTTACTTCAACTAATGCTGCGTGTACTCTGCTGAGTGTCTGTCACTGGCTCATCCTTGTAATTTTTCAAAAATTGCTGCTGCTTTATTCTATTTTAAATTTACAAAAATATATTAGTGTGACGCTCTTCCATCAAAATACAATACATTGCTTGCAAACTTAATAGAAGTCCACAAAAAGGCCTTTCACAGCAAGTGAACAGTTGTGTTTCAGTGTTCACTGTAGTCTGAGGTTTCATTTTTTTGTAGGAGTGTAGATCCCGCTCCACTTCAACCACCGCAGCGTGTACTCTGCTGAGTGTCTGTCACTGGCTCATCCTTGTAATTTTTCAAAAATTGCTGCTGCTTTATTCTATTTTAAATTTACAAAAATATATTAGTGTGACGCTCTTCCATCAAAATACAATACATTGCTTGCAAACTTAATAGAAGTCCACAAAAAGGCCTTTCACAGCAAGTGAACAGTTGTGTTTCAGTGTTCACTGTAGTCTGAGGTTTCATTTTTTTGTAGGAGTGTAGATCCCGCTCCACTTCAACCACCGCAGCGTGTACTCTGCTGAGTGTCTGTCACTGGCTCATCCTTGTAATTTTTCAAAAATTGCTGCTGCTTTATTCTATTTTAAATTTACAAAAATATATTAGTGTGACGCTCTTCCAGAGGACAGCGTTTGTTGGCCATTTGTGAGTCTGCAGCACATGGTTGATTTCATGCTGCACTGCCTGAGAAACGACCGCTGCATCGGCCACATTCTCACCACGTCAGATTATTGGGTGTACACCCTCCTAGACCCTCGCTACTGGGACAACTTACAAAGCCTCATCACACCGTTGAACCGGGACCGTAAAATGTTGGAGGACCAAGACACACTGTTGAAATCCATAATGTTCTCCATTCCAGCCGAGAGTGCTGCTGCTGCTACTGCTTTACAAAGCAGCTCTGTGCGTCGAGGCATTGTAGACACCTCTGCAACAAGAGAGAGCACAAGCAGCGCCTCTGCACAGGGCAAGAGCTGTATGTTACAAATGTGGTGAAGTTTTGTGACAGCGCCACCAAGGTGTACACCATAGTGATGGGAAATCTAGTTAATTTTGGTGATTAGTTCACCATGAACTAGTTCACTGAAAAGATTACTTCAAAAGATTAGTTCATTTAGTTCAGTTTTTCTCCACCCTATCCTGTGAGAAGCTGATAGGAAATGCATCATGTGACCTCTGAACTAAATGAACTAGATGAACTGCTGAACAAAATGTTCTATTGAGAATGACTCAGGACAGCCTAGTTCAATCTGATGCCTCTGACTGAGCCCAGCAGTGCCACATAATGATTGTGTATGAGGGGGCTGAGAAGCAGTTCAGCATCCACCATTTTAAGAACAGAACAGGGGTCAGTGTTAAAGATTTTAGCAAGACTGATCTTCTAGGCTAGAGGCATGAACTACACACAGAAACACTCTCTCATACACACATATGAGCTGTGTCTGTGTACTGTGTGTGCAATTTCATTTTTTATTGATAATATTATTATTCCTGTTATATTTGTATTTGATGTGTGGTATGCTTTGGAGGTGCTGGCTTGCCCTGCTGCCAGTGTATTATCTGAGCGCGTCTTTAGTGCTGCAGGTGGTGTACTAACAGACCGTCGCATGCGACTATCCTCAGACAATGTAGACCGGCTTATTTTTCTGAAAATGAACAAGGCATGGATCTCACCTGAATTTGCCTGTCCGTTTTCAGATTAAATAACTGTTTGCCAACGTTTTCCAAGTCTCCTGTTATGTTCATCTTTCTACCACCTGAACTCTACTCCCTGGGCTACAACACTGCCAGTCACAGGGGAATGATCATTTACAAAACAAAATGTTATCCCCAACAAATAGTAGCGCAACGACTCCAGTGCCCACTTTATCGCCAGGCACTCTCTCTCTACAATGCTGTCTCTGTTTTTTGATGGAGTAAGTTTTCGACTCAGGAAACTAATGGGATGCTCCTCCCCGTTAAGCTCCAGTCCTGAGACAACACGGCACCCAGACCTACCTCTGACGCATCAGTCTGGACAATGAATTCTCTTTTGAACTCGGGTGTGCTCAAAACTGGTGACCCACACAGTGCCCCTTTTATTGCCCCTGTTGATGACCCCTTGCTGATTTATTAACCGGCTCCACCAGATCCATGGGTATTCTCTCAAACTGGACCTCTAAAATTTTTAATGGCACCAAGGGACTTACTAAATGAGGCTGAGGACTGTGTATCTGGCGCATGCGACAAGAGTTACAATACCGTTTAACTTCTTGATAGACCCCCAGCCAGTAAAACCGTTGTATAATTCTGTGTAGGGTTTTCTTTTGGCACAAATGTCACCCTAGTACATGCGCATGCGCTAAGTCCATTACCAACCTCCGATATGACTGCGGTAGCAGCAATTGCTAAAAAATTTCAACATGTATTTTATAAACCTGATACAGCAAATCTTGGTTCAGCTCTAATTGTTTAAATACTGTAGCTGCCCCGGGGTGTTGGGGTTCCCCATTGACAACCAGTAAATTTTCACGGGCTAGACTCAACGTAGGGGCCGCGTAGTTGCGCCTTAACAAATTTGTCACCTGTCACATTTAAGTATTACAATTCAGGTCCCGGTGTCAAATCTTCCATCTCCCCAACTAACACTTCGATAGGAGAGGGGTTTTCCTACTCCACCGAAGGCAAAGGTAATACTGCCCACTGCACACATGTGTTATGCATAGTGAGACTGATAGTAGCCAACAAAGTAGCTAACAAAGGCCACTTGTGATCGCCCTATCAGCGTAGGAACAATGCTACTCAAAAGATCTGCCATGATCCTGGACAAAATCTTGATATAATGGTCAATGAGTGAGAATGTACGATAGGATCCAGGCAGATGTGAAGGTTTGTTTGGTTTTAGTAGCAACTTCATGTGTGACATGTTTGAATGGCTGGGCAACCCTCCTGTCTCCAATATATGATTGAAGGTGCGTACCAATGTGGACGGGATATCCTCACTCAATAATTTTAATAATTTGGCTGTAAACCCGTCAGATCCTGGAGCTTTCCCGTATTTAAAGTAACTTATCGCCGCTGTCACTTCCGTCACCTCAATTTGTTTTTTTAAAAGGAGAAGCTGATAGTTTGTGATGGATGGTAACCGTATTCCATCTACAAAGGTGTTACCCTCCTCACTATCCGTATGTTCCACCTTATATAAGTCTGAGTAGTATTCTTGTAGAATGGTGTTTATGGTTCGAGGGTCTGTGTTCATGATCCCATGTTTATTCGTTAACGCTGTAATATGTTGATGACGAATGTGATTTCCTTTCGCTAGTCGTGCTAATAGTCTCCCTCATTTGCTACCATAACGATATACATCGGCTCTATAATTGTTATTACTGCTTCTCTCTCGTCGATATACCCATACGTGTAAGTCAACCTTAGCCTGCTTACATCTATTTTTAACCTGTGTTGATGAACTTGTCTTGTTTGCCGTGTACCTATCGCGTAATATCCTGCTAGCCTGCGAGTAGTTTGTCGCCATCTTCTTTTTTAGCGTTGTCTGATAACCTATTAGTTTCCCGCGCATTACTCCCTTCCCTGCTGCCCATAAAAGTTCCGGCCTATCCCTAGTATCTCCATTATCCCTTACATATTAAAAACACCATTGCTTCACATGATGTCGAAACTTCTCATCCATTAACAAATAGGTCGGGAAGCGCCAAGTTTGGTTTGGCCCCATCTGCACCATATCTGGCAGGGTCACTGATACGGGCGCGTGGTCATATATAGCTACGCTGTGCACATCTGCCTCTTCCACTCCCCTTAATAGCTCCTGTGCTAGCAATATATAATCTATTCTGGACCAAGAGTCATGTGGCGCCGAATAGAATGAATATTCACTGCCATCTGGGTTCAGGTGTGTCCAAATGTCTACAAAGTTACTCGTGTCTAGCAAGGGTTATTATAAACGTGTGTCATGTGATCGCACATTCATTCGCATCGACCTACAGTTCTTCACTGGTTCGATTCACCATATTTAAGTCACCACCGTGGGTGGTTTTAATGCTCTCCTATCGGCCTGATATGCTTGGATACCTGGGATAAATTCAGGAACGTCTCCAAACTCCCTACTCACATGTCAGCGCAGGAACCGTAAGAGGGAACGTGCTTGTTTTGTTGCGCATAGGTGGAGTTTTATACAGTAAATGATTACTGCTGTCTTATTTTTGCGTCCCAAGGGCAGAATAAGTCTGCGTAACGTTACATTTTACAGACACTCATATAATAGACACACGCTACCCTAACCGTGACACAAGGAAGTATTGTTGTCGGATAAAGCCGCCATTTTAGCGTCACTGTGCTGTTAATTCAGTTTGGGACAGAACGCTGCTCTGCTGACTCTGAGGGACAGTTAGAGATTGCGATTTTGTGTACTGTGCTTTAGGCAGGCTACTTTACCAACCGCTGTGTACATCTTCCTTTTGCCTTGCAGTGTTTTTTTCACAGCTCTGCAAGGTGTGTGTGTGAGTGCAGGTGACGCGCTGCAGTTTGCTCGGCATACAACGCTGTATGTAGGCATCTGCACATGTCACTCTCACACTCTTTTTTTTTTTTTCTTTAGTGTAATTCTTGCTGCTCCATTCAATTGAAATTATAGTGTGACGTGCTTCCATCCGTATCCAATACATTGGTTGAAAACACTGTAGAAGGACACAAAAAGCCCTTTCACAGCTAAGAGTTGTGTTCACTGTAGTCTGAGATTTTAATTTATTCAATTTTGATCACGCTCAAGTTACTTCTTCAAGCAATGCTGCTTGTACTCTGCTGAGCGTGTCTTACTGCCTCATCCTTGTCATTTTTCTCGAATTGGTGTACATGTACATCAAAGTAGTCTTCATTTTGATCGAAATCCAAGCAGGTACCCGGACACTCTATGGCTGCTTTTGTACGGTGGACTGGCTCCAACATTCAATAAGACTTAAGATGCAATCGGGCACCTTGTCAAGGCCCAATCCTCTTCTCCCTCTGATATAATAATAATAATAATCTTTATTTATATAGCGCCAACATATTCCGCAGCGCTTTACACTTTAACAGTTTCAAAACACAAGTCATAGGTAACAACGTTAACAATACAATAATTAAAGCAAAATAAGCCGACCCTGCTCGTGAGAGCTTACAATCTACAATGAGGTGGGGGAGATACAAAGTACAGGTGTGTATATATAATGGTGCATTTCCAATGATGGTCCAGCCATCTTGAGGGAGTGAGGCATGGATGGAGGTAGTGAATGGGCTCCACATACACACTTAAACATAGAACGACTTTGGTTATTGAATGTGATAGGCCACTCTGAACAAATGTGTTTTGAGGGAGCGCCTGAAACCAGGCAAATTGTGGATAGTCCTAATTTCTTGTGGTAGAGCATTCCAGAGGATTTGCGCAGCGCGGGAGAAGTCTTGGAGTCGGGAGTGGGAGGTACGGATTACTGCAGAGGTTAGTCGAAAGTCATTTGCAGAGCGCAGCAGTCGGTTAGGCCGATAGATAGAAATGAGGGAGGAGATGTAGGGGGGTGCTGCACTGTGGAGAGCTTTGTGGGTGAGAACCAGTACTTTGAATTGGATCCTATAATGAATGGGCAGCCAGTGTAAGGACTGGCGAAGAGCGGACGCGTCCGAGTACCGATTAGCCAGATGGATGACCCTGGCTGCTGCATTAAGGATGGACTGGAGAGGGGATAGTCGAGTAATGGGGAGGCCAAGTAATAGAGCATTGCAGTAGTCCAGGCGGGAGTGGATCAATGCTACAGTGAGGGTTTTTGTTGTTTCCATGGTGAGAAAAGGGCGGATTCTAGAGATGTTCTTTAGGTGTAGACGGCAAATATCTAACAAACAGGTCATGCTGGAGAGACTTGCACCTACTGCCACTCAGGGTCTTCAGCTCCTTTGTGAGAAACTAATGTTTGGCCAGCCAGTATATCAAATAAAGTTCATGAGAAATGGGAACTGTGGTTGGCTTCACTTTTGGTACTGGGTGCTAATACCAAACCATGGTGTGCCATTCAATGGATATTCCTGGCTGGTTGGAGACAAGCTCATTCCCACAGAAAAGTACCAGAAAGCTAAGGAGATGGTGGCCTCTCTCAACATGAAGGAGTTTGCTCGTTGTCTAGGAGACCGACCACCCCTGCTGTGTACCTTGTCAACGTTGTGTTGAAGCTTGCAAGGATTAAGAGGTTACAGTGGTAAGTCTGGTTTTTACTAAAGATCCTGCTGTGTATTATAGTTTTTATGTTTAAAAAAATTTTTTATCTTAGGAATGTTAAATAAATTTTTCTTTTTTTTTTTAAATACAATGTATCTTATGAATGTTAAATATTTTTATTTTTTTTGATAAAATAAAATGTATCTTATGAATGTTAAATAACCATTTTTTTTTTTTTTTTCAGGTATTTGATCTACCGTAGCTAGTTGCTGATCGTTGACTCTACACCCCTCTCCCCAGAATGTTACTCGGGTTATGGGGAGAAAATCACCGCTATTCCAGACTGATTTCATGTTAATGTGTCTGGCTCTTACACAGCACACAGCACTTGATGTTAGTTTATCTTTTTCCTAAATTATTTGTTACACTGCCCTTCTCACATTTAATTTGCACTTTTTTTTAAGCACAAGTTTTTTTACACTTCCTTGTTCTGTAAGTAGGCTTAATGGTTAAATGTTTTATACTAGATGTAAATATGTAACATGTAAATTTTATATTAAGATTTTGCAAATTATTAGGTACACACCATCAGGCTCTTTCGTCCCCTCTCCCTTAGAGTAGCGGTAATATATCGGACCCCAGGCTCGCCCACACAGTTCCTTGACCACTTCTCTGCCTGGCTGCCGCACTTTCATGTCCTCAGAAGTACCAACCCTTATCCTTGGAGACTTCAACATCCCCATTAACAGCCCTACTTCCACACTCAAAACACATTTGTTCAGAGCGGCCTATCACATTCACTAATCAAAGTCATTCTACGTGTAACTGTGTGTGTGTGTAGCCCATTCACTATCTCCATCCATCCCTCACTCCCTGAAAATGGCTGGACCATCATTGTAAATAAACCATTGTATATAAACAACTGTACTTTGTAGCTCCCCCTCCTCATTGTAGATTGTAAGGTCTCACGAGCAGGGGCGGCTTATATTGCTTTAATTATTGTATTGTTAACGTTGTCACTTATGACTTGTGTTATGAAACTGTTAAACTGTACAGCGCTGCGGAATCTGTTGGCGCTATATAAATAAAGATTATTATTATAGAGGCCCACTCAGTAGTGGTGAAGTGAACGGCGCAAATTGCGAGTTGATTGCAACTGATGCAGCTGATACTCCATTACTGCTGGCTGCTGCTCACACAACCGCTCCAACATATGTAACGTGGAATTCCACCTGGTGGGTACGTCACATATGATGCGATGTTCAGGAAGGCAAAATCTGCGTTGCAGAGCTGCAATGCGCGATCTGGCCATGGTGGAACGTCGCAAGTTAGCGCACTGTAGGCGGACCTTGTGCAGCAGTGCATCAAGATCCGGATAGTCCCTCAAAAAACTCTGGACGACCAAGTTTAGCACATGTGCCAGACATGGTATGTGAGTGACGTTGCCTAGGCCCAGACCTGCCACCAGATTTCGGCCATTGTCACACACTACCAAGCCTGGCTGGAGATTCGCTGGCAAAATACACATGTCGCTCTCTTGCTTTATGGCATTCCAGAGCTCCAGCGCTGTGTGGCTTTGATTCCCATGGAAATTAATTTCAGGACGGCCTGTTGACGTTTGGCCACGTCTGTGCTCATATCGGTCAACAGGCTCGCTGTCTGGGTGTTATGTTTGACACCAATCTCTCCTTCACCTCCCATATACAATCTGTTGCCCGCTATTGCCACCTACACCTAAAGAACATCTCTCCCGAATCCAAGACTTCTCCCGCGCTGCGCCAATACTGTGGAATGCTGTACCCCAAGAAATTAGAACTATCCACAATTTGCATGTTTTGGGGCGCTCACTCTAAACACATTTCTTCATAGCGGCCTATCACATTCACTAATCAAAGTCATTCTATGTGTAAGTGTGTGTGTGTAGCCCATTCACTATCTCCATCCATCCCTCACTCCCTCAAAATGGCTGGGCCATCATTCTAAATACACCATTGTATATAAACACCTGTACTTTGTATCTCCCCCACATATTTGTAAATTGTAAGCTCTCACGAGCATGTGCGGATTATATTGCTTTCATTATTGTATTGGTAACGTTGTTACTTATGACTTGTGTTCTGAAACTGTTAAACTGTAAAGCGCTGCGTAATCTGTTGGCGCTATATAACTAAAGATTCTTATTAAGCGTTCACGGGTCCATGTGGAGGTAGACCGTGACGGCTCCTGCAACGATGTTTCTGAGGAAATGGAGAAGGAGGAGTCAATGTGTACAGACTTGATTCCCGCAATCCTTGTAGTTGCCTGAACACGTACAGCGCCACTCGCAAGATCTGTACCCGGCTCCACAACATTGACCCAATGGGCAGTAAGGGAAAGGTATCGTCCCTGGCCATGGGTACTGGTCCACGCAGCGGTGGTCAGGTGGACATTGCTACTGACGGAGTTTAGTAGCGCATGTTTAATTTTAACCTCAACAACATGCTTTTGCAGACCAGGGACGGCTTGCCTGCTGAAATAAAATCAGCTTGGCACATTGTATTGTGGGACTGCCAATGCCATTAAGTTCCGTAAACTGTCAGTCTCCACCAGCCTGAATGACAGCATTTCAAGGGACAGGAGTTTTGCAATGCCAGCATTCAGAGCCTGTGCTCGTGGATGGTTTGCCGAGATTGGGCCTACACCCGATACGCCACAACCTGACACCCACAGATAAACAAGCCATAAAATCTCTGAAAGATAACCCCAACATTATTATTAAACCAGCAGATAAGGGGGGTGCTATCGTTATTATGAATAAGACCCAATCTATTGCCGAAATTCATAGACAACTGTCAGTTAACCTAACCTACAGACAACTCAATTGTGACCCTACATTTTACATCTGTCAAAAAATTGATCGTATCCTGACAAAACATCTTTAATTGATCACCATAGACTGTAAGACTATGACATTCCTTAATATTCAATACCCCATCACCCCTGTTTTCTACACACTCCCAAAAATCAACAAAAAACTACATTATCCACCCGCATACCCTAGAGGGATAATTCTCCGTGTTCTACAGTATCACCCAAATGTTTAACATGTTGCCTAATTCCTATGTATATATATTCTTCACCCTATGTATTTATTGTATATATTGTATATATTATACATTGTCATTGACTGTAAATTTTTCTATCTCTTCCAGCGACTATTTGATAAAGGCCACTGCGTTGCCCAAAACGTCAGTCAGTAGTCTCATAGCTATTTTCTTTTTTCACATCAAGTGTGCAATAAAAATTTCAAATTTAACCATGACATATGCAGTTAAACTTGTGCAGTGATTCTCTATAGACTGTACATCTTCAGTGTGTCTTTGTAACTCAACTACGTGTTTTCTCCGCACATGTTTACACATATTTGTGGTATTGAGGTTACTGTCACTTTACCTCTTTTTACTTTTTGATTACACAGCTTGCATTTGACATAGCAAATATCATCTGCAAGTGTCTGAAAAAAGGACCACGCAGTGCAAGTCCTGGGAGCGTCCGTTTAGACTTTTGGAAGAGAAATCCGAACAGGTGCCAAAATGGAGGCTACAGGCAACAGAGTATGCAGCCTAACTCTCCCTCCTGTTTGTACCGTTGGGGCAATCGCTTCCTCAGAGCTGCTACCACCACCTTCCTGTTCCTCACGCCATGTTGGGTCTTGGACCTCATCATCTCCACTAACCTCTTCCAACACCTGCTGCTGTTGGGTGGTCTGGCCACCACCATGCTCAACAGAAACTGGCACCTGAGTCTCATCATCATCAGATGCGTTCTGCGGTGTGCTGACCATCGGCACTGTCTCACCCGCCTCTTCAGATTCAGAGAGACACAGCTGTTGCGCATCACTGCATACTCCCTCTTCTTCACATTCCAGAATGCTGCTTGGCTGTGCCCCTGTTTGCAAACCAACAGATTCTGAGAACAGAAGCAGAGACTCAGCTGGCTCCTGTACAGAACTCTCTGACTGACTGGGCAATTTGGCAGGCGGTGAAGAGACAGATGGTTGATCAACAGTGCTGTGTTCCTGAGAGGAGGTGGAAGCAATTGAAGTCGATGCATTGGACCCTGGGCTCCAACACCGCCAGTTGTTGCCTGTAAGTGCTGTTAGCACAGTCAACACTTGCTCCTGTGTTACTGGGGTTGAGTAATGGCAGCTGTTCCCCTGCTGTGTGTACGACAAAAAGTCATGCTGCCTCCACCCTGTCCTCCTCTCATCCCTGGGCTCCAACACCGCCAGTTGTTGCTCGGAAGTAATTGGCACGGGTACTGACTCATGCCCACCCTGGTTACAGCACCACAGCTGTTTCCTGGCAGTGTCAACGTAAATTAGCCTCAAATAAGTTGTCCTGTCATGTTACATTCCGGTTATCCGACTCTATGGTGCCTGCAGTTTAGGTGATTCCTATGTGTGCTGTGGGATATGTAAATAAAGGCTCTTTCCGTTGTGAAAATAGGACAAGCACCCACTGTAGGACTGTGTGATTTGGTAACTGCAGACGGCTTGCGGCCTGTCAACTTACATTTTCATGGGTGCCTTATGGTACCCGTCCGAGTTCCAGTACCGTCAGCTGGTTCTCCACAGTGCCTTTGGCCTAGGTGCCTCCATCTCGGTATCCGAGTTCCTGCAATGTCTGCTTGTCCTTGGTAGTGCTTTGGAGCACAGGTACCTCCTGCTTAGTAACCGTGTCCCAGTAACGTCAGCTGGTCCTCGGTTGTGCCATTGGCTCTTTTCCTTCTGCTGCCCCTCCGGGTTCCAGCACAGTCAGCTGGTCCTCGTTACTTGCATTGGCTCTTGTACCTTCTGCTACCCGTCGGGTTCCAGTGCCGTCAACTGGTTCTCCGCAGTGCCTTTGGCCTAGGTGCCTCCATCTCGGTATCCGAGTTCCTGCAATGTCTGCTTGTCCTTGGTAGTGCTTTGGAGCACAGGTACCTCCTGCTTAGTAACCGTGTCCCAGTAACGTCAGCTGGTCCTCGGTTGTGCCATTGGCTCTTTTCCTTCTGCTGCCCCTCCGGGTTCCAGCACAGTCAGCTGGTCCTCGTTACTTGCATTGGCTCTTGTACCTTCTGCTACCCGTCCGGGTTCCAGTACCGTCAACTGGTTCTCCGCAGTGCCTTTGGCCTAGGTGCCTCCATCTCAGTATCCGAGTTCCAGCAACGTCTGCTGGTCCTTGGTAGTGCTTTGGAGCACAGGTACCTCCTGCTTAGTAACCGTGTCCCAGTAACATCAGCTGGTACAAGGTTGTGCTACAAATACAAGATACAGAACAAGAGACACAAGAACAATAAGCAGAAGATCTAAAGGCAGAAGAACATGAAGTATAAGACCAAAATGAAGAGCAAAATATATGCTCTAAATTATAAGCAGAAGAAGACTAAGCAGTGTATGGGGGTGAGTCCGTTCCTCCTCGTGGTGCCCCTGGTAAATGCCTGATGCTGCAGGCTAAACTGAACACGGACAAATACTGTTGTAATTTAAATCTTTTGTGGCAGCAAGAACGGAACGATGAAAAAATCATACTTTTACAGATTACAAGTACAGGAATCTATGTCACAAATAAGAATATGATGAAGAAGATGAAGGACTATAATATGAAGAAGAATAATAGTTTAAAAAGAACAATATGAGTAATGTTAACAAAAACATGAAAAGCAAGAAGTTTTAGAAGAAGATAAAGAAGGTGAAAATGAAGAATAATTTGATGACAAAGATGATGCTGCTGAAGATTATGAAGGAGAAAGTGTGTCAAAAGTTAAAAAGGTGAAGAGCATGGAAGTTGTGAAACATACATATTTGCCAAAATAGAAAAAAGGTTAACAACATTGTCAATTTCTTCGTCAATCCGAACGTATTTCCTAAAAAAAAAAATTAATGCTATTCCATTGGATTGGGTTAAACATCTATGCCTTTAATGTCTCCTCAACCTCCCCCAATACATTCTACATTACTCTTTGTTGTTTTCCTTCATGTACAATTAACCTACAAGGCAAGAATGGGGTTTTTTTAATTTCGATATTTTGTTCCCATAGACTTACATTGGACTTCTGGTATCGGTATCGGGTATCACCGATATTTTTTGGGTATCGGCGATACCATTCCGATTCCGATACTTTTGGATATCGGAAAGTATCGCTCAACTCTAGTGACTAGTGGTCGCATGGTCAATGGGAGGTATGTGTCACAGAGATGGCTGGTCTCTGTGATGTAACCCGGAGTATTTTCTCCAGTGCATGTAAGCACTGAGAGGTTCGTTTGTTGCACCTGGGACAGAGTTACATTAATCTATGGGAGATGGGCGGGTCTTGCTACCCACATTCCTGACCTCTGGGTGAGGTTAACAGACTATATAATGGAGGCTGTTGTTTGGCACATGGTCTCTGACTGGAGGTGTGGAGGCCTCCAGTGTGTGTTTGCTAAGACAGGGACCTGAGCGGGCGGACCCGCAATGCTGTATGGACTCTTTGTTTCTGTTTATTTTCACTTTGTGCTGCAGAAGGCTGTATTTTGTTTGCTTAAACTTAAGCAGGTTTATGGAGCTTATAAACCAGACTGAACATTTTTAGGAAAACTGCTTCCTGTGCTTACCTCAAACTTCTGCTGAGTGAGTAAAACATTACAGCTGTTAAAGACTCAGTGATAGCATCTGGTGCATCTGTGTGTGCTTTCCATAATGCCCTGCAGCAATCAGATCATGCGGTCTGGCCTACACAATAATGGGGACTATCATACAGTAGCTAGTATAAAAGGTAGGGTCTGGCCAAGGAATTCCATTTTATGTCCATATTGTGTTAAGGTACTGTCACACTAAGCGAGATCGCTAACGAGATCGCTACAGCGTCACCAATTTTATGATGCAGTAGCGATCTCGTTAGCGACTTAGCTGTGTGTGACATGTAGCAGCGATGTGGCTCCTGCTGAGATGTCGCTGATCACTTATGAACGTTCTGAGCCGTTTTTTGGTCGTTAGTGTCCCGCTGGTGAGCCTGAATCGCTGAGTGTGACACCCTTTATGAACGACTTTACCAGCGTCGCAGGCGGGACTAGGTTTTCCCAACGACCGCAGAAGTCGTTATACAGATCGCTGATGAGATGTGTTTGGAAGCTAGCGACCACATAGCGATCGCACTAGCGATCTCGCCAGGTCATGCCGTTGTCGTGATCGCTAAGTGTGACAGTGCCTTAAGAATAGTACCTAAGACCATACAGGATAGGGATAGAAAAAGGCCTGATGCAATTGTGGTTTAGTACTTCAGTATAGATACACATCTCATTGCCAGCCCTGTCTTATCTCTCTACTATGCTGATCCTACTGCAAGCATTACATAGTCATGCAAGCAACACATCTTCTAGCTGCATACTGTTTCATAGAGCTAGACAGTACTACTGATGTTGGTAAATATACTTTCTTGAGGGTACACAGGCATGAAACAGCACACAACATAGCACTACAGCACAAGGCTTAGTGACTAGTGTTGAGCGATACGATAATGCAAATATCGGCTATCGGCCGATATTAGCTCTATCGGCCTTTCGATAATTCGTTTCGATATTTTCGTCTTATCGAATACCGGAATCGGATTTGTCACTGTCACTGTGAGTGTCCGTCGGTCGGGTCTGTCAGGAGTCAGCGGCACTTACCTGGCAGAAGATCTCCGGCGGTCACGTCCTGGACTGCTTGATGGCCGCCATTATCTTCTCCCTGGCGGTCACATGCAGGTTTTCGCGATAACTGCAGTGACTGCAGGGTAATCCCGGCCGTAAACCAGTCCGATGACGTCACCGCTGGGGAAGCAGGTAATCAGCTGTGCTGCGCCGGGATTCTGATGTAGCACAACTGGATCGTCGTGGGACACTCGTTACTATGGACTGCGTGGTCAGGTGGTATACTTTTTTTTTTTTTTTTTCATTTTTTTACAGGAGATCGATGGCGTCGCAGGATGAGACTGTAATAAAAGTAATGAAAACTGTGTTTTTTTTTTTTTTTTAATTAAAAAATTTTTATGAACATTCACCGTCCGGGTACATAAACAATTTAACTATTTACATACAGGGACCCTGTCCGGGTTATTTATAATTCTTTGGCAGGGGTGTTCCAGGTACCACCTGGTACTCTTCTGATGCTTGCCAAACATCCGAGGCACCAAGGACCACCAGGACCTGATGACGTCGTGTGGCCTGTACAGTCAAGTCGTGACCCGCTATCTGGGTCTGTGTGGCCACCTCTTTCATCTCCCTCCGGGTCTGGAACCCTATGTCCCGGACTGAACGAACCCCAGGGGGCCTAACAGGCGCCGGGTACGGGCCAGCTATACTTATCATGTCCATAGCTGGGGCTGCTGAGGAGACCACTGAGGGAGGCTTGGGAGATTTACGGCGTGGGGTGGGCACTTTTGCAGAGGCCTGGATGTGGGAGGCTGAAGGCTCCGAGGGTCTCACAGGTTCCTGACACACTGGGGAGTAGGGGTCGCACCTGGTAACATTTAGGCCGTACCATCCATTGTAACCCCAGTGTCGGGTGTAAGTCACCAAGTCTCCTGGCAACAGGTCCCTCCCCGGGTGTCCTTCTGGGAGGTGAGCCTCCACGTCCCGCCGGTTCACAAAAACTTCTAAATAAAGTCCAGGCTCCTGGATGAAGCCCCAACCACCTTTCAATTTAAAGCTCCGTACTGCACCCTTACGCCGCGGCTCACACAGGGTTCCTTTATCCTTTCTCATCCGGTCCTTATCTGCCCGGTCCTTCTCCAGGTTACGTTGCCGAAGTTTTTGGGATTCTCGCTGCTCCCTTTGTCGCTCTGCTTCCCGCTCCCAACGTCTCCACTCTTCCTCCTGACGCCGGTTGAAATTCTCCTCCACCAGCTGCTCCATGTCTCCACCATCAAACTGCAGCTTACAGTGTCTGGTTTGCGGCAGCTCTCCTGGCGCCCCCCAGTCCTGGCGGCGCTCACCTGCGGAGTTAGCAGCCGGCTCTGGAACAGATGACAGTCGGGGCTCCGGTACAGGCAGGTAGTGCTCTGGTGCCTGCGCGGCCTCCTCCATGAGGACGGGTGTCGCTTCTTCTGTCTCAGCGACGGGGGCAGACAGCGGGATCTGGGGTGCTGCCGGTGCAGCGTTTTTTGCACGATCGGGTGCCTCCACTGCGACAACGTCAACCGGATCACATTGCAAGGACTCCTCTACTAGAACGGGTGCCTCACCTTCCGGTACAGACACTTCAGGTAAGAGGGATTGGCGCCGCTCCAAGTTTAGTTTTAGGGCACGCCAGCTCGCTTCCATCCTGGCGACCTCCTCCCGGTGCCGGGCCAGGCCTCTTAGGGTATCCGCCGCTTCTTGCAGCGTAGGAGGGTTTCCAGGCCGGGTGCCCAACGGTGGTTCCGTGGCGATCGGGTCGCTTCCGTCGGGGAGAGCTCTGACTGCTCCATCCCTTCACACTTCTGCTCGTGTCCATTAGCCATCTCTGCCAAGTCACATGTGTCATTAGCATCTGGAGAGGGCCCCTCTTTTGTAGGGAGGCGGGATCTTCGTGTTAGTTTCCGCACACTGAGGAGGATGAGGAGGCGGAACTGAAGAGCTGTGGGGCACGATCTTACATTGCAGTACCATTTAGAGCCATCGTTTTCGCGTCACTGAGTGAGTGTACACCCATGAAGAGCACGCCCTTCTTCTTCACCAGTGCCTCGTCGTGACGCAGATATGGCGGAAAAATGGCAAATACATTCTCTGATGATTTTAGCAATTCTCAAGCACAAAACCAGTTCAATTCAGGCACACAGGACTCGCTTATAGCGAGCTACAGAATCCTGTTCGTGACGCCCAAGTTGAGTCGCACAGAGCCAGAGGTTTTGGGGGTACTCGGCAACGAGCCCGTCGACTTCTATGGGGTATGTCACGGCTTTACCGGCAATTGAATCAGAGTCTATTTTACTATGTAGAAGTGTATAAACTATAAATATATGTATATATATATGTCACAATGACATGTATATATATATATATATATATATATATGTATTCTATGTGTGTATATTTTGTGTTTACAACGAAAGAAAGGGTTTTTTTTGTTGCGATATTTTGTTCCCATAGACTTACATGGGACTTCCGGTATCGAAATCAGATATCGACGATATTTAGTGCTATCGGCGATACAATTTCGATACGATATTTTTAGATATCGAGCAATATCGCTCAACACTATTAGTGACAACAAGCCATTGATTTTACACATGAAAACAGCACTCCTGTTTTGTTTCTATAAAAGAGGGGATGGTGGTTGAATGGCTTGAGAAAAAGCTTTCGTAGTGGCCTAATCATTTTTTGATTAGAAATTCAGTTGCAGAACAACAAAAAGGGATATTTGTTCACTTTTAGTAGAGAAATATTAATTTCTTCATGTTCAAAACAGTACATCTTTTTTGTCTCTGGAAATAAAGACAATTTTTGGACTGCTTGATCATATCCTTTGTAAATGCCTAATCATTTTGTGATTATCAAACGAGTTGCGGAACACATTAAAGGAATTATTTTTCACTCCTAGTACAGAAACAATAACTTCTTCAGTTTCAAAACAGTATACATTTTCTTCCTAATCAAATGGATAATTTTGTGGCTGCTTGTGTGAAAAGCCTATATTTACATTTCCACCCCCAAAAGGGATAATTTTGGACTGTTTATACAATATAAGTAGCCTACAAGGCTATGTGTTCAATTTGGAGACCCAGAGTTAAATGAGGCAGACCCATCTGTTAGTTAGTGGAGACGTGTGGACACATACTCATCCACCATGTTGTTGTAATGCTGGCTCCTGCTAGTACAGACCATATGACATAATGGTACTGGATGTTGTGGCGTGCTCATAAAGTTTTGTCAAATTTTGGCCATGCTAACCTGCTTTCCGAGGCGCTGGTGGTAACCGAGCCACATTGGCTACTTCCTCATGGAGTTTCACCTTGTTCATATGTCGTGTATGAGGTGGGGACCAGGAAAGCAGAAGTGAGAATGCTAAAAGTGCGCACACACTGCCCGCACTTTCAGCAGCAGCTCCGATATGTGTGGGTAGCTATTCAGGAAGCTCTGCACCATCAAGTTCAGCAGATGCGCCCGACAAGGGATGTTCATCAAACTAGCTTGGCTTAGAAATGCTTCAAGATTTTGCTCGTTATAACACACCACCAGGCCGGGCTTGAGGTTCACAGTCACCAACTACTCATCTGCTTGCTGTTTGATCCCAGTCCACAGCTCCTGCACATTGTAGGATTTATCCCTCAAGCAGATGTTTCCGAACAGCTTGATGTCATTTCCCCTGGCTGTGTTGAAGTTGGTGGTGCAGGTCCTATTGTGACTAGATGAGGAGTTGATGGAGTAGGAGGAGGAGGAAACTTGAACAGATAAACATACAGTAATCCTCGGTGGTGGTAGGACATGGGCTACAAATGCCTTCTGCATCTGTCCCAGCCACCACTACATTTACTCAGCGTGCAGTTAGGGAGAAGTAACATCCCTGGTCGTGCTTACTGATCTGCGCATTGGTGGTTATGTGGACCTTGCCACTGATTGCTTTGCGAAATGCACTCCTGATTTGTTCCGTAACATATTTGTGCAGAGCAGGGATGGCCCACTTGGAAAAGTAGTGGTGGCTTGAAAGAACGTACTGCGAGACAGCCACTAGAATCAGTTTTTTTAAAACTGACCATCTTCGCCAGCCGGAGTGGCAGCATTTCAAAGGCTAGTAATTTGGAAATGCTATCATTCAGGACTATGGCTCGGGGATGGCTAGTGGGGTATCTCCTCTTTCTCTCAAGGGAATATGGGATCGAAAGCTGAACACTTCCAGAGGACGGTGTGGAGATGATTGGTGGTTGTGATACTGTTACAGCTTCTCTTTGCGGCTAAACAGATAGCCCCGATTATTGTTAGGGAGAGGAAGAGGCCAAGAGAAGACTGCAGCAGAAGAGGGAGCAGGAGGAGACTCAGATCTATCATGCTTTTGAAGGTGTATACTCCACTGAACCTCATTTTTGAAATTCAGATGCCACGTCATGCAGGTGGTGCTCAGGTTCAGAACATTTATGCTCCGCTTCAGTGTTATGTTTTGGTAGCTGAGGAGAGCAGGCAAAAACGGCAATACACCAGAGAGGTTGGAATCTACTGGATTGCAGTACCCTGACTAACCACCACAACTAAAGGCAGCTGTGAAGCGTTCCTACGTTGGTCCTAGACGCCTCGTCACAGCCTGAGAGGCTAACTACACCTAAAGATAGAAAGAGGAAAGCTATCTGCCCTGGAGCAGATACTGTTGTGAATGGACTTGAAATGAGTTCTGAGCAGAGGCTCCCTCTGGTGGTTACAAGCGGTACTGGACTGTCCAGTGAAGATTGTGAGGATTGGGAATCAGGTGTTACTGACTGGTCTTATATAAGGGAGTCGCCTTCCCATCAGGGTTGCCGGTGATCAATTGTTCTGGTCTCAATCCTTGATTCCTGTTTCCTTTGTAGCCTGCTGTGTCGTGTCTGCATCTCCTGCTACAGATAAGACATTTTCTTCTTTTTGTTTTTGTGCTTGATTTTTGCATTTTGTCCTGCACTTCTGTGGGGGCCTTCAGGGTCCCCTCCGGGGGCTTTTGCCCTCTCAGTTTAGTTCAGCCACTGATGTTTGTACATTTGCTTTTTCCAGTTTTTTCAGTGGCTGCTGTTTTGATTTTGTTACACCAGAGAACTAATTTAGGTGGTAGAGGTCGTGTGATCTCAGGTGTTTTTGAAATTAGTAGAGTTGGTGCTTTTCAGGGTTTTTTGGGATTGCAGTAAGTGCCTTCCTATCCTTTTCTATTTAGGTAGTTTGGGCCCCAACGTTTGCTCATACTATTTTCTGTCTGTGTCAGTATTTCTTCTTGTCTAACCGCCATTACATGTTTGGGGGCTTTCTATGTTCTTTGGGGATCTGCTCCGGGGCAGATAGCTTTCCTCTTTCTATCTTTAGGTGTAGTTAGTTTCTCAGGCTGTGACGAGGCGTCTAGGACCAACGTAGGAACGCTCCACGGCTGCCTCTAGTTGTGGTGGTTAGTCAGGGTACTGCAATCTCATAGATTCCAACTGCTCTGGTGTATTGCCTTTTTACCTGCACTCCTCAGCTACCGAAACATAACAGTATCACCGGCCTAAAAATTGAAAATTGTATGGTACTCACAGAAGGGAAAAATATTGTGAAAGAAAAAAGGTTGTCAGAGTTGTCAGAGATATTTTTCTGTTTGTTGCATTTTTTTTTTCCCTCTGTATCTCTGGGTGCTGGGGAGGATTTTTTCTCTCAATGGAGTTTGCACAGTTGTCTGGCCGTGTGGATCAGCTTGCCACTGAGGTTCGGAGTATTGCTACCTATCTTGCTAGGTTGCCTGTTGTGGAACCTAGGATTCCCATGCCAGATTTGTTTTTGGGGGATCGAGCCAAGTTTCTGAATTTCAAAAATAATTGTAAATTGTTTTTTGCCTTAAAATCTAAGTCCTCAGGGAACGCAGCGCAGCAGGTTCAAATTGTCATCTCTCTCCTGCGCGGCGATCCTCAGGATTGGGCTTTTTCCCTGACACCTGGGGATCCTGTTTTGAGTGATGTTGATGCATTTTTTCAGGCCTTGGGGTTATTGTACGATGAGCCTAATGTCACTGATCAAGCTGAAAAAGCCTTGTTGGCATTAAATCAGGGGCTTGATGACGCTGAGTTATACTGTCAGAGATTCCGTAGGTGGGCAGTCCTGACCAAATGGAATGACGACGCTTTGGCAGCCCTTTTTCGGAAGGGTCTGTCAGATAATGTAAAGGATGTTATGGTGGGATTCCCTGTCCCCTCTGGTCTCAATGATTCTATGTCATTAGCGATTCAAATTGACAGACGTTTGCGTGAGCGGAGAAGTATGCGTGGAATAGTGTTGCCTTGTGAACCTGCTTCTGAATCCATGCAGTGTGATAGAGTGGTTTCTGGGGCACAGCGTCATGAGTTTCGA
Source organism: Oophaga sylvatica (assembly GCA_033576555.1). Classification (NCBI taxonomy): domain Eukaryota; kingdom Metazoa; phylum Chordata; class Amphibia; order Anura; family Dendrobatidae; genus Oophaga; species Oophaga sylvatica. The sequence goes on from JARQOD010001583.1 coordinate 21,279, forward strand.
AAGCGCAATGGGTTATGTTTCTACTGTGGTGATGCATCTCATGCTATTTCAGTCTGCCCTAAGCGGGGAAGACGTTTTGCACGCTCAGTTGTCTTGGGTAGTGTTCAGACTAAGTTTTTATTAACTGTTACTCTGATATGCTCTCTGTCCTCATTTTCTGCTCAGGCTTTCGTTGATTCGGGAGCAGCTATTAACCTGATGGATTTTGATTTTGCTAAACGTTGTGGGTTTCCCTTGATACCCCTACGGAAGTCTATTCCCCTACTGGGGATCGATTCTACCCCTTTGGCTGAGAATAAACCTCAGTTCTCTACTCAGGTGATAATGAGGGTTGAACCTGATCATCAGGAGAGCTGCAAATTTTTGGTTCTGTATAATCTGCATGACATTATCGTACTGGGTTTCCCTTGGTTACAGTCTCATAATCCTGTTTTGGATTGGAAATCTGTGTCTGTAACCAGTTGGGGCTGCCAATGTGTTAATACCAACACTCCTGTTTTTTCTGCCTTCCCCAGGCTCAGGATGTTCCTGACTTTTTGATTGATTTTTCTGATGTGTTTAGCGAAAGTAAATCTGCATCCTTGCCTCCCCATAGGAGCTATGACTCGGCTATTGAATTAGTGCCTGGTAGTAAATTCCCTAAAGGTCGCCTTTTTAACCTGTCTGTACCTGAACATGACGCTATGCGGTCTTATATCAAGGAGTCATTGGAGAAGGGTCATATCAGACCATCCTCTTCACCCTTAGGTGCCGGTTTTTTCTTTGTGGCCAAAAAGGATGGTTCATTAAGGCCATGTATTGATTATCGTCTTTTGAACAATATTACTGTGAAATATCAATATCCGTTACCCTTGATTTCTGACCTGTTTTCGAGGGTGAAAAACGCTACTTGGTTTACCAAGCTTGACCTCAGGGGGGCATATAACCTTATTCGCATTAAGCACGGGGATGAATGGAAGACGGCATTTAATACCCTGAGGGGCATTTTGAGTACCTTGTGATGCCCTTTGGGCTCACTAATGCTCCTTCTGTCTTCCAGTCCTTCATGAATACATTTTTAGGGATTTTGTGGATAAATTTCTGATTGTTTATTTGGATGATATCTTAATTTTTTCCAATGACTGGGACTCTCATGTGAAACATGTTCGAACTGTATTCCAGATTTTGAGAGAGAATGCTCTGTATGTGAAGGGATCAAAGTGTCTTTTTGGCGTACAGAGGATCTCATTTTTGGGATTCATTTTGTCCCCATCTGTTATTGAAATGGACCCGGTCAAGGTTCAGGCCATCTGTGATTGGGTCCAACCTACTTCATTAAAGGCTCTTCAAAGATTTTTGGGTTTTGCCAATTTTTATCGTAAATTTATTGGTAATTTCTCGGTTATTGTTAAACCATTAACTGATTTGACCAAAAAGAGTTCTGATGTGGTGAATTGGCCTCCTGAGGCAGTCTCTGCATTTCAGGAACTTAAGCAGAGATTCACTTCTGCTCCTGTTGTACGGCAGCCTGATGTTTCTCTGCCATTTCAGGTGGAGGTTGATGCCTCTGAAATTGGGGCAGGTGCCGTTTTGTCCCAAAGAGATCCAGAGACCTCTAAAAGTAACCCTTGTGCCTTTTTCTCTCGAAAATTTTCTCTTACTGAACGTAATTATGACGTGGGTAATCGGGAGTTATTGGCCATGAAGTGGGCTTTTGAAGAGTGGAGACATTGGCTGGAGGGAGCCAAACATCAGGTGGTGGTCCTTACAGACCATAAGAATCTGGTTTATCTGGAATCTGCCAAGCGACTTAATCCTAGACAGGCCAGGTGGGCCTTGTTTTTCACACGTTTTAATTTTGTGGTTTCCTTTCTTCCTGGCACTAAGAATGTTAAGGCGGATGCCCTCTCGAGGAGTTTCCTTGCGGACTCTCCTGAGTTATCTGATCCTTCTGTTATTTTGAAAGAAGGTGTAGTTCTTTCCGCCATCTCGCCCAATTTGAGACTGGCTCTGGAGGGGTGTCAGGAGGATAGGCCCGAGCGCTGCCCTGTTGGGAAATTGTTTGTCCCGGACCAGTGGAAAAAGAGTGTGATGTCTGAGATTCATTGTTCCGCGTTGGCCGGTCATCCCGGAATTTTTGGTACCAGAGACTTGGTTAGTCGGTCCTTTTGGTGGCCTACCTTGTCTCGTGATGTCAGGGAATTTGTGCAGTCATGCGGGACTTGCTCTCGCTCCAAGCCTTGCTCTCGCTCTAGTGGTTTGTTGATGCCATTGCCTGTGCCCAAGAGACCATGGACCCATATCTCTATGGATTTCATTTCCGACCTCCCTGTTTCTCAGAGAATGACCGTCATCTGGGTGATTTGTGATAAGTTTTCCAAGATGATACATCTTGTGCCATTACCTAAGTTGCCTTCCTCCTCTGAATTGGTGCCTTTGTTCCTTCAGCACGTGGTTCGTTTACACGGCATTCCTGAGAACATTGTGTCTGACAGAGGAGTCCAGTTTGTTTCCAGATTTTGGAGGACCTTTTGTTCTAAACTTGGTGTTCAATTGTCTTTCTCCTCGGCATTTCATCCTCAGACCAATGGTCAAACTGAGAGAACAAACCAGACATTGGAGACTTATCTAAGATGCTTTGTGTCTGCTGATCAGGATGACTGGGTCTCTTTTTTGCCTTTGGCTGAGTTTGCTCTTAATAATAGGGCTAGCTCTGCCACTTTGATGTCTCCATTTTTCTGTAATTCTGGGTTTCACCCTCGATTTACTTCAGGACAGACGGAGGCTTCTGTCTGTCCAGGTGTTGTGTTGTGAATGGACTTGAAATGAGTTCTGAGCAGAGGCTCCCTCTGGTGGTTACAAGCGGTACTGGACTGTCCAGTGAAGATTGTGAGGATTGGGAATCAGGTGTTACTGACTGGTCTTATATAAGGGAGTCGCCTTCCCATCAGGGTTGCCGGTGATCAATTGTTCTGGTCTCAATCCTTGATTCCTGTTTCCTTTGTAGCCTGCTGTGTCGTGTCTGCATCTCCTGCTAACAGATAAGACATTTTCTTCTTTTTGTTTTTGTGCTTGATTTTTGCATTTTGTCCTGCACTTCTGTGGGGGCCTTCAGGGTCCCCTCCGGGGGCTTTTGCCCTCTCAGTTTAGTTCAGCCACTGATGTTTGTACATTTGCTTTTTCCAGTTTTTTCAGTGGCTGCTGTTTTGATTTTGTTACACCAGAGAACTAATTTAGGTGGTAGAGGTCGTGTGATCTCAGGTGTTTTTGAAATTAGTAGAGTTGGTGCTTTTCAGGGTTTTTTGGGATTGCAGTAAGTGCCCTTCCTATCCTTTTCTATTTAGGTAGTTTGGGCCCCAACGTTTGCTCATACTATTTTCTGTCTGTGTCAGTATTTCTTCTTGTCTAACCGCCATTACATGTTTGGGGGCTTTCTATGTTCTTTGGGGATCTGCTCCGGGGCAGATAGCTTTCCTCTTTCTATCTTTAGGTGTAGTTAGTTTCTCAGGCTGTGACGAGGCGTCTAGGACCAACGTAGGAACGCTCCACGGCTGCCTCTAGTTGTGGTGGTTAGTCAGGGTACTGCAATCTCATAGATTCCAACTGCTCTGGTGTATTGCCTTTTTTACCTGCACTCCTCAGCTACCGAAACATAACAGTATCACCGGCCTAAAAATTGAAAATTGTATGGTACTCACAGAAGGGAAAAATATTGTGAAAGAAAAAAGGTTGTCAGAGTTGTCAGAGATATTTTTCTGTTTGTTGCATTTTTTTTTTTTCCCTCTGTATCTCTGGGTGCTGGGGAGGATTTTTTCTCTCAATGGAGTTTGCACAGTTGTCTGGCCGTGTGGATCAGCTTGCCACTGAGGTTCGGAGTATTGCTACCTATCTTGCTAGGTTGCCTGTTGTGGAACCTAGGATTCCCATGCCAGATTTGTTTTTGGGGGATCGATACCTGCACTCCTCAGCTACCGAAACATAACAGTGTTGACTCTGTTGTGGAGCGTATGCAACAGATTTGGGACCAGGTAGTGGAGAGGTTGTCTCTCTCTCAGGAGAGGGCCCAGCGGTTTGCTAACCGGCATAGGACTGATGGTCCTCGGTTTAAAGTGGGGGACTTGGTCTGGTTGTCCTCAAAAAATATTCCTATGAGAGTGGCATCTCCTAAATTTAAGCCTAGGTTCATTGGACCTTATAAGATCATGGAGATTCTTAATCCTGTTTCTTTTCGTTTGCTTCTTCCAGGGACATTTAAGATCCATAACGTGTTCCACAAGTCCTTGTTGAAGAGGTTTGTTGAGCCAGTGGTTCCTACTGCTTTGCCTCCTGACCCTGTTCTAGTTGAGGGCAATATGGAGTTTGTGGTTGAGAAAATATTGAATTCTCGTTTTTCTAGACGGAAACTCCAGTATTTGGTTAAGTGGAGAGGTTATGGTCAGGAAGACAATTCTTGGGTGTTTGCTTCGGACATCCATGCTAGAAGACTCATCCGTGCGAATCATAGAACTCATCCTGACCGACCTGGTTGCTCAAGTGAGGGTTCGGTGACCCCTCCTCAAGGGGGGGGTACTGTTGTGAATGGACTTGAAACGAGTTCTGAGCAGAGGCTCCCTCTGGTGGTTACAAGCGGTACTGGACTGTCCAGTGAAGACTGTGAGGATTGGGAATCAGGTGTTACTGACTGGTCTTATATAAGGGAGTCGCCTTCCCATCAGGGTTGCCGGTGATCAATTGTTCTGGTCTCAATCCTTGATTCCTGTTTCCTTTGTAGCCTGCTGTGTCGTGTCTGCATCTCCTGCTAACAGATAAGACATTTTCTTCTTTTTGTTTTTGTGCTTGATTTTTGCATTTTTGTCCTGCACTTCTGTGGGGGCCTTCTGGGTCCCCTCCGGGGGCTTTTGCCCTCTCAGTTTAGTTCAGCCACTGATGTTTGTACATTTGCTTTTTCCAGTTTTTTCAGTGGCTGCTGTTTTGATTTTGTTACACCAGAGAACTAATTTAGGTGGTAGAGGTCGTGTGATCTCAGGTGTTTTTGAAATTAGTAGAGTTGGTGCTTTTCAGGGTTTTTTGGGATTGCAGTAAGTGCCCTTCCTATCCTTTTCTATTTAGGTAGTTTGGGCCCCAACGTTTGCTCATACTATTTTCTGTCTGTGTCAGTATTTCTTCTTGTCTAACCGCCATTACATGTTTGGGGGCTTTCTATGTTCTTTGGGGATCTGCTCCGGGGCAGATAGCTTTCCTCTTTCTATCTTTAGGTGTAGTTAGTTTCTCAGGCTGTGACGAGGCGTCTAGGACCAACGTAGGAACGCTCCACGGCTGCCTCTAGTTGTGGTGGTTAGTCAGGGTACTGCAATCTCATAGATTCCAACTGCTCTGGTGTATTGCCTTTTTTACCTGCACTCCTCAGCTACCGAAAAATAACAGTATTACCTGTCTAAAAATTGAAAATTGTATGGTACTCACAGAAGGGAAAAATATTGTGAAAGAAAAAAGGTTGTCAGAGTTGTCAGAGATATTTTTCTGTTTGTTGCATTTTTTTTTTTCCCTCTGTATCTCTGGGTGCTGGGGAGGATTTTTTCTCTCAATGGAGTTTGCACAGTTGTCTGGCGGTGTGGATCAGCTTGCCACTGAGGTTCGGAGTATTGCTACCTATCTTGCTAGGTTGCCTGTTGTGGAACCTAGGATTCCCATGCCAGATTTGTTTTTGGGGGATCGAGCCAAGTTTCTGAATTTCAAAAATAATTGTAAATTGTTTTTTGCCTTAAAATCTAAGTCCTCAGGGAACGCAGCGCAGCAGGTTCAAATTGTCATCTCTCTCCTGCGCGGCGATCCTCAGGATTGGGCTTTTTCCCTGACACCTGGGGATCCTGTTTTGAGTGATGTTGATGCATTTTTTCAGGCCTTGGGATTATTGTACGATGAGCCTAATGTCACTGATCAAGCTGAAAAAGCCTTGTTGGCATTAAATCAGGGGCTTGATGACGCTGAGTTATACTGTCAGAGATTCCGTAGGTGGGCAGTCCTGACCAAATGGAATGACGACGCTTTGGCAGCCCTTTTTCGGAAGGGTCTGTCAGATAATGTAAAGGATGTTATGGTGGGATTCCCTGTCCCCTCTGGTCTCAATGATTCTATGTCATTAGTGATTCAAATTGACAGACGTTTGCGTGAGCGGAGAAGTATGCGTGGAATAGTGTTGCCTTGTGAACCTGCTTCTGAATCCATGCAGTGTGATAGAGTGGTTTCTGGGGCACAGCGTCATGAGTTTCGAAAGCGCAATGGGTTATGTTTCTACTGTGGTGATGCCTCTCATGCTATTTCAGTCTGCCCTAAGCGGGGAAGAACGTTTTGCACGCTCAGTTGTCTTGGGTAGTGTTCAGACTAAGTTTTTATTAACTGTTACTCTGATATGCTCTCTGTCCTCATTTTCTGCTCAGGCTTTCGTTGATTCGGGAGCAGCTATTAACCTGATGGATTTTGATTTTGCTAAACGTTGTGGGTTTCCCTTGATACCCCTACGGAAGTCTATTCCCCTACTGGGGATCGATTCTACCCCTTTGGCTGAGAATAAACCTCAGTTCTCTACTCAGGTGATAATGAGGGTTGAACCTGATCATCAGGAGAGCTGCAAATTTTTGGTTCTGTATAATCTGCATGACATTATCGTACTGGGTTTCCCTTGGTTACAGTCTCATAATCCTGTTTTGGATTGGAAATCTGTGTCTGTAACCAGTTGGGGCTGCCAATGTGTTAATACCAACACTCCTGTTTTTTCTGCCTTCCCCCAGGCTCAGGATGTTCCTGACTTTTTGATTGATTTTTCTGATGTGTTTAGCGAAAGTAAATCTGCATCCTTGCCTCCCCATAGGAGCTATGACTGCGCTATTGAATTAGTGCCTGGTAGTAAATTCCCTAAAGGTCGCCTTTTTAACCTGTTGTACCTGAACATGACGCTATGCGGTCTTATATCAAGGAGTCATTGGAGAAGGGTCATATCAGACCATCCTCTTCACCCTTAGGTGCCGGTTTTTTCTTTGTGGCCAAAAAGGATGGTTCATTAAGGCCGTGTATTGATTATCGTCTTTTGAACAATATTACTGTGAAATATCAATATCCGTTACCCTTGATTTCTGACCTGTTTTCGAGGGTGAAAAACGCTACTTGGTTTACCAAGCTTGACCTCAGGGGGGCATATAACCTTATTCGCATTAAGCACGGGATGAATGGAAGACGGCATTTAATACCCCTGAGGGGCATTTTGAGTACCTTGTGATGCCCTTTGGGCTCACTAATGCTCCTTCTGTCTTCCAGTCCTTCATGAATGACATTTTTAGGGATTTTGTGGATAAATTTCTGATTGTTTATTTGGATGATATCTTAATTTTTTCCAATGACTGGGACTCTCATATGAAACATGTTCGAACTGTATTCCAGATTTTGAGAGAGAATGCTCTGTATGTGAAGGGATCAAAGTGTCTTTTTGGCGTACAGAGGATCTCATTTTTGGGATTCATTTTGTCCCCATCTGTTATTGAAATGGACCCGGTCAAGGTTCAGGCCATCTGTGATTGGGTCCAACCTACTTCATTAAAGGCTCTTCAAAGATTTTTGGGTTTTGCCAATTTTTATCGTAAATTTATTGGTAATTTCTCGGTTATTGTTAAACCATTAACTGATTTGACCAAAAAGGGTTCTGATGTGGTGAATTGGCCTCCTGAGGCAGTCTCTGCATTTCAGGAACTTAAGCAGAGATTCACTTCTGCTCCTGTTCTACGGCAGCCTGATGTTTCTCTGCCATTTCAGGTGGAGGTTGATGCCTCTGAAATTGGGGCAGGTGCCGTTTTGTCCCAAAGAGATCCAGAGACCTCTAAAAGTAACCCTTGTGCCTTTTTCTCTCGAAAATTTTCTCTTACTGAACGTAATTATGACGTGGGTAATCGGGAGTTATTGGCCATGAAGTGGGCTTTTGAAGAGTGGAGACATTGGCTGGAGGGAGCCAAACATCAGGTGGTGGTCCTTACGGACCATAAGAATCTGGTTTATCTGGAATCTGCCAAGCGACTTAATCCTAGACAGGCCAGGTGGGCCTTGTTTTTCACACGTTTTAATTTTGTGGTTTCCTTTCTTCCTGGCACTAAGAATGTTAAGGCGGATGCCCTCTCGAGGAGTTTCCTTGCGGACTCTCCTGGGTTATCTGATCCTTCTGTTATTTTGAAAGAAGGTGTAGTTCTTTCCGCCATCTCACCCAATTTGAGACTGGCTCTGGAGGGGTGTCAGGAGGATAGGCCCGAGCGCTGCCCTGTTGGGAAATTGTTTGTCCCGGACCAGTGGAAAAAGAGTGTGATGTCTGAGATTCATTGTTCCGCGTTGGCCGGTCATCCCGGAATTTTTGGTACCAGAGACTTGGTTAGTCGGTCCTTTTGGTGGCCTACCTTGTCTCGTGATGTCAGGGAATTTGTGAAGTCCTGCGGGACTTGCTCTCGCTCCAAGCCTTGCTCTCGCTCTAGTGGTTTGTTGATGCCATTGCCTGTGCCCAAGAGACCATGGACCCATATCTCTATGGATTTCATTTCCGACCTCCCTGTTTCTCAGAGAATGACCGTCATCTGGGTGATTTGTGATAGGTTTTCCAAGATGATACATCTTGTGCCATTACCTAAGTTGCCTTCCTCCTCTGAATTGGTGCCTTTGTTCCTTCAGCACGTGGTTCGTTTACACGGCATTCCTGAGAACATTGTGTCTGACAGAGGAGTCCAGTTTGTTTCCAGATTTTGGAGGACCTTTTGTTCTAAACTTGGTGTTCAATTGTCTTTCTCCTCGGCATTTCATCCTCAGACCAATGGTCAAACTGAGAGAACAAACCAGACATTGGAGACTTATCTAAGATGCTTTGTGTCTGCTGATCAGGATGACTGGGTCTCTTTTTTGCCTTTGGCTGAGTTTGCTCTTAATAATAGGGCTAGCTCTGCCACTTTGATGTCTCCATTTTTCTGTAATTCTGGGTTTCACCCTCGATTTTCTTCAGGACAGACGGAGGCTTCTGTCTGTCCAGGTGTTGTGTTGTGAATGGACTTGAAATGAGTTCTGAGCAGAGGCTCCCTCTGGTGGTTACAAGCGGTACTGGACTGTCCAGTGAAGATTGTGAGGATTGGGAATCAGGTGTTACTGACTGGTCTTATATAAGGGAGTCGCCTTCCCATCAGGGTTGCCGGTGATCAATTGTTCGGGTCTCAATCCTTGATTCCTGTTTCCTTTGTAGCCTGCTGTGTCGTGTCTGCATCTCCTGCTAACAGATAAGACATTTTCTTCTTTTTGTTTTTGTGCTTGATTTTTGCATTTTGTCCTGCACTTCTGTGGGGGCCTTCAGGGTCCCCTCCGGGGGCTTTTGCCCTCTCAGTTTAGTTCAGCCACTGATGTTTGTACATTTGCTTTTCCAGTTTTTTCAGTGGCTGCTGTTTTGATTTTGTTACACCAGAGAACTAATTTAGGTGGTAGAGGTCGTGTGATCTCAGGTGTTTTTGAAATTAGTAGAGTTGGTGCTTTTTAGGGTTTTTTGGGATTGCAGTAAGTACCCTTCCTATCCTTTTCTATTTAGGTAGTTTGGGCCCCAACGTTTGCTCATACTATTTTCTGTCTGTGTCAGTATTTCTTCTTGTCTAACCGCCATTACATGTTTGGGGGCTTTCTATGTTCTTTGGGGATCTGCTCCGGGGCAGATAGCTTTCCTCTTTCTATCTTTAGGTGTAGTTAGTTTCTCAGGCTGTGACGAGGCGTCTAGGACCAACGTAGGAACGCTCCACGGCTGCCTCTAGTTGTGGTGGTTAGTCAGGGTACTGCAATCTCATAGATTCCAACTGCTCTGGTGTATTGCCTTTTTTACCTGCACTCCTCAGCTACCGAAACATAACAGTATCACCGGCCTAAAAATTGAAAATTGTATGGTACTCACAGAAGGGAAAAATATTGTGAAAGAAAAAAGGTTGTCAGAGTTGTCAGAGATATTTTTCTGTTTGTTGCATTTTTTTTTTCCCTCTGTATCTCTGGGTGCTGGGGAGGATTTTTTCTCTCAATGGAGTTTGCACAGTTGTCTGGCCGTGTGGATCAGCTTGCCACTGAGGTTCGGAGTATTGCTACCTATCTTGCTAGGTTGCCTGTTGTGGAACCTAGGATTCCCATGCCAGATTTGTTTTTGGGGGATCGATACCTGCACTCCTCAGCTACCGAAACATAACAGTGTTGACTCTGTTGTGGAGCGTATGCAACAGATTTGGGACCAGGTAGTGGAGAGGTTGTCCTCTCTCAGGAGAGGGCCCAGCGGTTTGCCAACCGGCATAGGACTGATGGTCCTCGTTTTAAAGTGGGGGACTTGGTCTGATTGTCCTCAAAAAATATTCCTATGAGAGTGGCATCTCCTAAATTTAAGCCTAGGTTCATTGGACCTTATAAGATCATGGAGATTCTTAATCCTGTTTCTTTTCGTTTGCTTCTTCCAGGGACATTTAAGATCCATAACGTGTTCCACAAGTCCTTGTTGAAGAGGTTTGTTGAGCCAGTGGTTCCTACTGCTTTGCCTCCTGACCCTGTTCTGGTTGAGGGCAATATGGAGTTTGTGGTTGAGAAAATATTGAATTCTCGTTTTTCTAGACGAAAACTCCAGTATTTGGTTAAGTGGAGAGGTTATGGTCAGGAAGACAATTCTTGGGTGTTTGCTTCGGACATCCATGCTAGAAGACTCATCCGTACGAATCATAGAACTCATCCTGACCGACCTGGTTGCTCAAGTGAGGGTTCGGTGACCCCTCCTCAAGGGGGGGGTACTGTTGTGAATGGACTTGAAACGAGTTCTGAGCAGAGGCTCCCTCTGGTGGTTACAAGCGGTACTGGACTGTCCAGTGAAGACTGTGAGGATTGGGAATCAGGTGTTACTGACTGGTCTTATATAAGGGAGTCGCCTTCCCATCAGGGTTGCCGGTGATCAATTGTTCTGGTCTCAATCCTTGATTCCTGTTTCCTTTGTAGCCTGCTGTGTCGTGTCTGCATCTCCTGCTAACAGATAAGACATTTTCTTCTTTTTGCTTTTGTGCTTGATTTTTGCATTTTTGTCCTGCACTTCTGTGGGGGCCTTCAGGGTCCCCTCCGGGGGCTTTTGCCCTCTCAGTTTAGTTCAGCCACTAATGTTTGTACATTTGCTTTTTCCAGTTTTTGCAGTGGCTGCTGTTTTGATTTTGTTACACCAGAGAACTAATTTAGGTGGTAGAGGTCGTGTGATCTCAGGTGTTTTTGAAATTAGTAGAGTTGGTGCTTTTCAGGGTTTTTTGGGATTGCAGTAAGTGCCCTTCCTATCCTTTTCTATTTAGGTAGTTTGGGCCCCAACGTTTGCTCATACTATTTTCTGTCTGTGTCAGTATTTCTTCTTGTCTAACCGCCATTACATGTTTGGGGGCTTTCTATGTTCTTTGGGGATCTGCTCCGGGGCAGATAGCTTTCCTCTTTCTATCTTTAGGTGTAGTTAGTTTCTCAGGCTGTGACGAGGCGTCTAGGACCAACGTAGGAACGCTCCACGGCTGCCTCTAGTTGTGGTGGTTAGTCAGGGTACTGCAATCTCATAGATTCCAACTGCTCTGGTGTATTGCCTTTTTTACCTGCACTCCTCAGCTACCGAAAAATAACAGTATCACCGGTCTAAAAATTGAAAATTGTATGGTACTCACAGAAGGGAAAAATATTGTGAAAGAAAAAAGGTTGTCAGAGTTGTCAGAGATATTTTTCTGTTTGTTGCATTTTTTTTTTTCCCTCTGTATCTCTGGGTGCTGGGGAGGATTTTTTCTCTCAATGGAGTTTGCACAGTTGTCTGGCGGTGTGGATCAGCTTGCCACTGAGGTTCGGAGTATTGCTACCTATCTTGCTAGGTTGCCTGTTGTGGAACCTAGGATTCCCATGCCAGATTTGTTTTTGGGGGATCGAGCCAAGTGTCTGAATTTCAAAAATAATTGTAAATTGTTTTTTGCCTTAAAATCTAAGTCCTCAGGGAACGCAGCGCAGCAGGTTCAAATTGTCATCTCTCTCCTGCGCGGCGATCCTCAGGATTGGGCTTTTTCCCTGACACCTGGGGATCCTGTTTTGAGTGATGTTGATGCATTTTTTCAGGCCTTGGGATTATTGTACGATGAGCCTAATGTCACTGATCAAGCTGAAAAAGCCTTGTTGGCATTAAATCAGGGGCTTGATGACGCTGAGTTATACTGTCAGAGATTCCGTAGGTGGGCAGTCCTGACCAAATGGAATGACGACGCTTTGGCAGCCCTTTTTCGGAAGGGTCTGTCAGATAATGTAAAGGATGTTATGGTGGGATTCCCTGTCCCCTCTGGTCTCAATGATTCTATGTCATTAGTGATTCAAATTGACAGACGTTTGCGTGAGCGGAGAAGTATGCGTGGAATAGTGTTGCCTTGTGAACCTGCTTCTGAATCCATGCAGTGTGATAGAGTGGTTTCTGGGGCACAGCGTCATGAGTTTCGAAAGCGCAATGGGTTATGTTTCTACTGTGGTGATGCCTCTCATGCTATTTCAGTCTGCCCTAAGCGGGGAAGACGTTTTGCACGCTCAGTTGTCTTGGGTAGTGTTCAGACTAAGTTTTTATTAACTGTTACTCTGATATGCTCTCTGTCCTCATTTTCTGCTCAGGCTTTCGTTGATTCGGGAGCAGCTATTAACCTGATGGATTTTGATTTTGCTAAACGTTGTGGGTTTCCCTTGATACCCCTACGGAAGTCTATTCCCCTACTGGGGATCGATTCTACCCCTTTGGCTGAGAATAAACCTCAGTTCTCTACTCAGGTGATAATGAGGGTTGAACCTGATCATCAGGAGAGCTGCAAATTTTTGGTTCTGTATAATCTGCATGACATTATCGTACTGGGTTTCCCTTGGTTACAGTCTCATAATCCTGTTTTGGATTGGAAATCTGTGTCTGTAACCAGTTGGGGCTGCCAATGTGTTAATACCAACACTCCTGTTTTTTCTGCCTTCCCCCAGGCTCAGGATGTTCCTGACTTTTTGATTGATTTTTCTGATGTGTTTAGCGAAAGTAAATCTGCATCCTTGCCTCCCCATAGGAGCTATGACTGCGCTATTGAATTAGTGCCTGGTAGTAAATTCCCTAAAGGTCGCCTTTTTAACCTGTCTGTACCTGAACATGACGCTATGCGGTCTTATATCAAGGAGTCATTGGAGAAGGGTCATATCAGACCATCCTCTTCACCCTTAGGTGCCGGTTTTTTCTTTGTGGCCAAAAAGGATGGTTCATTAAGGCCGTGTATTGATTATCGTCTTTTGAACAATATTACTGTGAAATATCAATATCCGTTACCCTTGATTTCTGACCTGTTTTCGAGGGTGAAAAACGCTACTTGGTTTACCAAGCTTGACCTCAGGGGGGCATATAACCTTATTCGCATTAAGCACGGGGATGAATGGAAGACGGCATTTAATACCCCTGAGGGGCATTTTGAGTACCTTGTGATGCCCTTTGGGCTCACTAATGCTCCTTCTGTCTTCCAGTCCTTCATGAATGACATTTTTAGGGATTTTGTGGATAAATTTCTGATTGTTTATTTGGATGATATCTTAATTTTTTCCAATGACTGGGACTCTCATATGAAACATGTTCGAACTGTATTCCAGATTTTGAGAGAGAATGCTCTGTATGTGAAGGGATCAAAGTGTCTTTTTGGCGTACAGAGGATCTCATTTTTGGGATTCATTTTGTCCCCATCTGTTATTGAAATGGACCCGGTCAAGGTTCAGGCCATCTGTGATTGGGTCCAACCTACTTCATTAAAGGCTCTTCAAAGATTTTTGGGTTTTGCCAATTTTTATCGTAAATTTATTGGTAATTTCTCGGTTATTGTTAAACCATTAACTGATTTGACCAAAAAGGGTTCTGATGTGGTGAATTGGCCTCCTGAGGCAGTCTCTGCATTTCAGGAACTTAAGCAGAGATTCACTTCTGCTCCTGTTCTACGGCAGCCTGATGTTTCTCTGCCATTTCAGGTGGAGGTTGATGCCTCTGAAATTGGGGCAGGTGCCGTTTTGTCCCAAAGAGATCCAGAGACCTCTAAAAGTAACCCTTGTGCCTTTTTCTCTCGAAAATTTTCTCTTACTGAACGTAATTATGACGTGGGTAATCGGGAGTTATTGGCCATGAAGTGGGCTTTTGAAGAGTGGAGACATTGGCTGGAGGGAGCCAAACATCAGGTGGTGGTCCTTACGGACCATAAGAATCTGGTTTATCTGGAATCTGCCAAGCGACTTAATCCTAGACAGGCCAGGTGGGCCTTGTTTTTCACACGTTTTAATTTTGTGGTTTCCTTTCTTCCTGGCACTAAGAATGTTAAGGCGGATGCCCTCTCGAGGAGTTTCCTTGCGGACTCTCCTGGGTTATCTGATCCTTCTGTTATTTTGAAAGAAGGTGTAGTTCTTTCCGCCATCTCACCCAATTTGAGACTGGCTCTGGAGGGGTGTCAGGAGGATAGGCCCGAGCGCTGCCCTGTTGGGAAATTGTTTGTCCCGGACCAGTGGAAAAAGAGTGTGATGTCTGAGATTCATTGTTCCGCGTTGGCCGGTCATCCCGGAATTTTTGGTACCAGAGACTTGGTTAGTCGGTCCTTTTGGTGGCCTACCTTGTCTCGTGATGTCAGGGAATTTGTGAAGTCCTGCGGGACTTGCTCTCGCTCCAAGCCTTGCTCTCGCTCTAGTGGTTTGTTGATGCCATTGCCTGTGCCCAAGAGACCATGGACCCATATCTCTATGGATTTCATTTCCGACCTCCCTGTTTCTCAGAGAATGACCGTCATCTGGGTGATTTGTGATAGGTTTTCCAAGATGATACATCTTGTGCCATTACCTAAGTTGCCTTCCTCCTCTGAATTGGTGCCTTTGTTCCTTCAGCACGTGGTTCGTTTACACGGCATTCCTGAGAACATTGTGTCTGACAGAGGAGTCCAGTTTGTTTCCAGATTTTGGAGGACCTTTTGTTCTAAACTTGGTGTTCAATTGTCTTTCTCCTCGGCATTTCATCCTCAGACCAATGGTCAAACTGAGAGAACAAACCAGACATTGGAGACTTATCTAAGATGCTTTGTGTCTGCTGATCAGGATGACTGGGTCTCTTTTTTGCCTTTGGCTGAGTTTGCTCTTAATAATAGGGCTAGCTCTGCCACTTTGATGTCTCCATTTTTCTGTAATTCTGGGTTTCACCCTCGATTTTCTTCAGGACAGACGGAGGCTTCTGTCTGTCCAGGTGTTGTGTTGTGAATGGACTTGAAATGAGTTCTGAGCAGAGGCTCCCTCTGGTGGTTACAAGCGGTACTGGACTGTCCAGTGAAGATTGTGAGGATTGGGAATCAGGTGTTACTGACTGGTCTTATATAAGGGAGTCGCCTTCCCATCAGGGTTGCCGGTGATCAATTGTTCTGGTCTCAATCCTTGATTCCTGTTTCCTTTGTAGCCTGCTGTGTCGTGTATGCATCTCCTGCTAACAGATAAGACATTTTCTTCTTTTTGTTTTTGTGCTTGATTTTTGCATTTTGTCCTGCACTTCTGTGGGGGCCTTCAGGGTCCCCTCCGGGGGCTTTTGCCCTCTCAGTTTAGTTCAGCCACTGATGTTTGTACATTTGCTTTTTCCAGTTTTTTCAGTGGCTGCTGTTTTGATTTTGTTACACCAGAGAACTAATTTAGGTGGTAGAGGTCGTGTGATCTCAGGTGTTTTTGAAATTAGTAGAGTTGGTGCTTTTTAGGGTTTTTTGGGATTGCAGTAAGTACCCTTCCTATCCTTTTCTATTTAGGTAGTTTGGGCCCCAACGTTTGCTCATACTATTTTCTGTCTGTGTCAGTATTTCTTCTTGTCTAACCGCCATTACATGTTTGGGGGCTTTCTATGTTCTTTGGGGATCTGCTCCGGGGCAGATAGCTTTCCTCTTTCTATCTTTAGGTGTAGTTAGTTTCTCAGGCTGTGACGAGGCGTCTAGGACCAACGTAGGAACGCTCCACGGCTGCCTCTAGTTGTGGTGGTTAGTCAGGGTACTGCAATCTCATAGATTCCAACTGCTCTGGTGTATTGCCTTTTTTACCTGCACTCCTCAGCTACCGAAACATAACAGTATCACCGGCCTAAAAATTGAAAATTGTATGGTACTCACAGAAGGGAAAAATATTGTGAAAGAAAAAAGGTTGTCAGAGTTGTCAGAGATATTTTTCTGTTTGTTGCATTTTTTTTTTCCTCTGTATCTCTGGGTGCTGGGGAGGATTTTTTCTCTCAATGGAGTTTGCACAGTTGTCTGGCGTGTGGATCAGCTTGCCACTGAGGTTCGGAGTATTGCTACCTATCTTGCTAGGTTGCCTGTTGTGGAACCTAGGATTCCCATGCCAGATTTGTTTTTGGGGGATCGATACCTGCACTCCTCAGCTACCGAAACATAACAGTGTTGACTCTGTTGTGGAGCGTATGCAACAGATTTGGGACTAGGTAGTGGAGAGGTTGTCCCTCTCTAGGAGAGGGCCCAGCGGTTTGCCAACCGGCATAGGACTGATGGTCCTCGTTTTAAAGTGGGGGACTTGGTCTGATTGTCCTCAAAAAATATTCCTATGAGAGTGGCATCTCCTAAATTTAAGCCTAGGTTCATTGGACCTTATAAGATCATGGAGATTCTTAATCCTGTTTCTTTTCGTTTGCTTCTTCCAGGGACATTTAAGATCCATAACGTGTTCCACAAGTCCTTGTTGAAGAGGTTTGTTGAGCCAGTGGTTCCTACTGCTTTGCCTCCTGACCCTGTTCTGGTTGAGGGCAATATGGAGTTTGTGGTTGAGAAAATATTGAATTCTCGTTTTTCTAGACGAAAACTCCAGTATTTGGTTAAGTGGAGAGGTTATGGTCAGGAAGACAATTCTTGGGTGTTTGCTTCGGACATCCATGCTAGAAGACTCATCCGTACGAATCATAGAACTCATCCTGACCGACCTGGTTGCTCAAGTGAGGGTTCGGTGACCCCTCCTCAAGGGGGGGGGTACTGTTGTGAATGGACTGGAAAGAGTTCTGAGCAGAGCTCCCTCTGGTGGTTACAAACGGTACTGGACTGTCCAGTGAAGATTGTGAGGATGGGAATCAGGTGTTACTGACTGGTCTTATATAAGGGAGTCGCCTTCCCATCAGGGTTGCCGGTGATCAATTGTTCTGGTCTCAATCCTTGATTCCTGTTTCCTTTGTAGCCTGCTGTGTCGTGTCTGCATCTCCTGCTAACAGATAAGACATTTTCTTCTTTTTGCTTTTGTGCTTGATTTTTCATTTTTGTCCTGCACTTCTGTGGGGGCCTTCAGGGTCCCCTCCGGGGGCTTTTGCCCTCTCAGTTTAGTTCAGCCACTAATGTTTGTACATTTGCTTTTTCCAGTTTTTGCAGTGGCTGCTGTTTTGATTTTGTTACACCAGAGAACTAATTTAGGTGGTAGAGGTCGTGTGATCTCAGGTGTTTTTGAAATTAGTAGAGTTGGTGCTTTTCAGGGTTTTTTGGGATTGCAGTAAGTGCCCTTCCTATCCTTTTCTATTTAGGTAGTTTGGGCCCCAACGTTTGCTCATACTATTTTCTGTCTGTGTCAGTATTTCTTCTTGTCTAACCGCATTACATGTTTGGGGGCTTTCTATGTTCTTTGGGGATCTGCTCCGGGGCAGATAGCTTTCCTCTTTCTATCTTTAGGTGTAGTTAGTTTCTCAGGCTGTGACGAGGCGTCTAGGACCAACGTAGGAACGCTCCACGGCTGCCTCTAGTTGTGGTGGTTAGTCAGGGTACTGCAATCTCATAGATTCCAACTGCTCTGGTGTATTGCCTTTTTTACCTGCACTCCTCAGCTACCGAAACATAACAAGATCCCCAAAGAACATAGGAAGCCCCCAAACATGTAATGGCGGTTAGACAAGAGGAAATACAGACACAGACAGAAAATAGTATGGGGCTCAATCTGACTAGACAGAAAAGGATAGGAAGGATACTTACTGCAATCCAAAAAAACCCTAAAAAAAAAAACAACGCTACTAATTGCAAAAACACCTGAGATCACACGACCTCTATCACCTAAATTAGGTCTCTGGTGTAACAAAACTAAGCCGCAGCCACAGAAAAAAACGGAAAAGGCAAATGAACAAACAACAGTGGCTCCAGAGCAACCGAGAGGAGCCCAAGCCCCCCGGGGAGGGGAACCTGGCCAACCTCACAGAAATGCAGAGAAATATGCAAATGGAAAGCACAAAAACAAAAAACAGAAAATATCTTATCTGAGAGCAGGAGAAGAGGCAAGACTCAGCAAGCTTCCAAGTGAACCAGGAATCAACGCTGAGACAAGAACAATTGATCACCGGCAACCATGATGGGGGGAAACCTCCCTTATATCCAGCCAGTCTTGATTCCTGATTGCCAATCCTCATTGAATGATTCAGTACCGTTTGTAACCACCAGAGGGAGCTTCTGCTCAGAATTCATTTCTAAAACATTCATAACAGTACCCCCCCTTGAGGAGGGGTCACCGAACCCTCATTTGTGCAACCAGGATGGTCAGGATGAGCTCTGTGATACGCACGGATCAGTCTCCGAGCATGGATGTCCGAAGCAAACACCCAAGAATTGTCCTCCTGACCATAACCTCTCCACTTAACCAAATACTGGAGTTTCCGTCTAGAAAAACGAGAATCCAATATTTTCTCAACCACATACTCCAGATTGCCCTCAACCAAAACAGGGTCAGGTGGCGCAGCTATAGGAACCACTGGCTCGACAAACCTCTTCAATAAGGACTTGTGGAACACGTTATGGATCTTAAATATCCCTGGAAGAAGTAAACGAAAGGAAACAGGATTAAGAATCTCCATGATCTTATAAGGTCCAATGAACCTAGGCTTAAATTTAGGAGATGCAACTCTCATAGGGATATTTCTTGAGGACAACCAGACCAAGTCCCCCACTTTAACCCTTAACCCCCAAGGGTGGTTTGCACGTTAATGACTGGGACAATTTTTACAATTCTGACCACTGTCTCTTTATGAGGTTATAACTCTGGAACGCTTCAACGGATCTTGGCGATTCTGAGATTGTTTTCTCGTGACATATTGTACTTCATGTTAGTGGTAAAATTTCTTCGATATACCTTGCGTTTATTTTTGAAAAAAACGCAAATATGGCAAAAATTTTGAAAATTTTGCAATTTTCAAACTTTTATTTTTTTTTCCCTTAAAACAGAGAAATATGTCAACACAAAATAGTTAAGAAATAACATTTCCCACATGTCTACTTTACATCAGCACAATTTTGGAACCAAAATTTTTCTTTGTTAGGAAATTATAAGGGTTAAAAGTTGACCAGTGATTTCTCATTTTTACAACAAAATTTACAAAGCCATTTTTTTTAGGGACCACCTCACATTTGAAGTCACTTTGACGGGTCTATATCGCAGAAAATACCCAAAAGTGACACCATTATAAAAACTGCACCCCTCAAGCTACTCAAAACTACATTCAAGAAGTTTATTAACCCTTCAGGTGCTTCACAGGAGCTGAAGCAACGTGGATGGAAAAAATTAATATTTAACTTTTTAGCCACAAAAATGATCTTTTACAAACTTTTTTTTATTTTCACAAGGGTAAAAGGAGAAAATGGGCAGATAAAGTTGTTGTGCAATTTCTCCTTAGTACGCCAATACCCCATATGTGGGGGAAAACCACTGTTTGGGCACACGGCAGAGCTCGTAAGGGAAGGAGCGCCGTTTGACTTTTTCAAACTAAAATTGGCTGGAATTGAGATTGGACGCCATGTCGTGTTTGGAGAGGCCCTGATGTGCCTAAACAGTGGAAACCCCCCACAAGTGACTCCATTTTGGAAACTAGACCCCCTCAGGAACTTATCTAGATCTGTTGTGAGCACTTTGAACCCCAAGTGTTTCACAAAAGTTTATAATGCCTGGGTGTGAAAAATAAAAAAAACAATTTTCCACAAAATTGATTTTTTAGTCCCAAATTTTGATTTTTCCCAAGGAAATTGGACCCCAAAAGTTGTCCAACTTTTCCTGAGTACGCTGATACCCCATATGTGGGGGGGAAACTGTGTGGGCGCACGACAGGGCTTGGAAAGGAAGTAGTAACGTTTTGGAATGCAGACGTTGATGGTGGTCATGTTCCGTTTGCAGTGCCCCAGATGTGCCTAAACAGTGGAAACCCCCCACAAGTGACCCCATTTGGAAACTAGACCCCCTAAGGAGCTTATCTAGATCTTTGGTGAGCACTTTGAACCCCCAAGTGCTTCACACAAGTTTATAATGCCCGAGCATGAAAATAAAAAATCCTATTTTTTTCCCACAAAAATTATCTTTTAGTCACTAATTTTTATTTTCCCAAGAGTAACAGGAGAAATTGGACCACAAAAGTTGATGTCCAATTTGTCCTGAGTACGCTGATACCCCATATGTGGGGGTCAACCACTGTTTGGGCGCACAGCAGAGCTCGGAATGGAAGGAGCACCATTTGACTTTTTCCAAACAAAATTGGCTGGAATTGAGATTGGACGCTGTGAGGTCGGGACCGCCACCATCTTAGATAGGGCCTATACCAGCCTCCATTTTGTCAGTTCACAGAGCCACAGACTGCTAACTACACAGGGCCTGTTAGCATATCCAGTACGACCGGTTTTGATGTCCACTATGAATCAAAAGGGCTTTAGTATGCTAATTAGTTTAGGCCAGTGTCTGAATAAGATGGTCATTAGTATGTTAAATAGCTCAGACTCAAGCCAGTATTTCCTGCTCCATATGAATTGCAGGCCAGTTAATATGCGTGCTTCAAAGCAAAGGGGAGGGGCCTAACAGGTTTAAGAACTGTAGCCATGAACAGGCTGTCCTCAATCCATTTTTCACACAGAACCAAGAAGATGGTCTAGGAAGGACCAAGGGACAGATTTGATTTGCCTTGCCAAGGGAGCAGCAGCACATGCTTTGGGGACTGTCCAGCAACTAAAGACTTTACCTGGGGACCGCAGAGCTCCCTGCCTCCCCATGTCCATACAACCCGGTAATATTGATCTATAGCTTATACCTTTAACCCCTTCACCCCCAAGGGTGGTTTGCACGTTAATGACCGGGACAATTTTTACAATTCTGACCACTGTCTCTTTATGAGGTTATAACTCTGGAACGATTCAACGGATCTTCGCAATTCTGAGATTGTTTTCTCGTGACATATTGTACTTCATGTTAGTTGTAAAATTTCTTCGATATACCTTGCGTTTATTTTTGAAAAAAACGCAAATATGGCAAAAATTTTGAAAATTTTGCAATTTTCAAACTTTTATTTTTTTTTTCCCTTAAAACAGAGAAATATGTCAACACAAAATAGTTAAGAAATAACATTTCCCACATGTCTACTTTACATCAGCACAATTTTGGAACCAAAATTTTTCTTTGTTAGGAAATTATAAGGGTTAAAAGTTGACCAGTGATTTCTCATTTTTACAACAAAATTTACAAAGCCATTTTTTTAGGGACCACCTCACATTTGAAGTCACTTTGACGGGTCTATATCGCAGAAAATACCCAAAAGTGACACCATTATAAAAACTGCACCCCTCAAGCTACTCAAAACTACATTCAAGAAGTTTATTAACCCTTCAGGTGCTTCACAGGAGCTGAAGCAACGTGGATGGAAAAAATTAATATTTAACTTTTTAGCCACAAAAATGATCTTTTACAAACTTTTTTTTATTTTCACAAGGGTAAAAGGAGAAAATGGGCAGATAAAGTTGTTGTGCAATTTCTCCTTAGTATGCCAATACCCCATATGTGGGGGAAAACCACTGTTTGGGCACACGGCAGAGCTCGTAAGGGAAGGAGCGCCGTTTGACTTTTTCAAACTAAAATTGGCTGGAGTTGAGATTGGATGCCATGTCGTGTTTGGAGAGCCCCTGATACGCCTAAACAGTGGAAACCCCCACAAGTGACACCATTTTGGAAACTAGACCCCCTAAGGAACTTATCTAGATCTGTTGTGAGCACTTTGAACCCCAAAGTGTTTCACAAAAGTTTATAATGCCTGGGTGTGAAAAAAAAAAAATCAATTTTCCACAAAAATGATTTTTTAGTCCCAAATTTTTGATTTTTCCCAAGGAAATTGGACCCCAAAACTTGTTGTCCAATTTGTCCTGAGTACGCTGATACCCCATATGTGGGGGGGGGAACTGTTTGGGCGCACGGCAGGGCTTGGAAAGGAAGCAGTAACGTTTTGGAATGCAAACATTGATGGGGGTCATGTTCCGTTTGTAGTGCCCCAAATGAGCCTAAACTGTGGAAACCCCCCACAAGTGACCCCATTTTGGAAGCTAGACCCCCTAAGGAACTTTCTAGATCTTTGGTGAGCTACTTTGAACCCCCAAGTGCTTCACACAAGTTTATAATGCCCGGGCATGAAAATAAAAAATCCTATTTTTTTCCCACAAAAATTATCTCTTAGTCACTATTTTTTTATTTTCCCATAGGTAACAGGAGAAATTGGACCACAAAATTTGTTGTCCAATTTGTCCTGAGTACGCTGATACCCCATATGTGAGGGGGAACCACTGTTTGGGCGCATGGCAGAGCTCGGAATGGAAGGAGCACCATTTGACTTTTTCCAACCAAAATTGGCTGGAATTGAGATTGGACGCTATGTTGCATTTTGAGAGCCCCTGATATGCCTAAACAGTGGAAACCCCCCACAAGTGACCCCATTTGGGAAACTAGACCCCCTAAGGAACTTATCTAGATCTTTGGTGAGCAATTTGAACCCCCAGTGCTTCACACAAGTTTATAACGTAGAGCCGTAAAATTAAAAAAATCATATTTTTTCCACAAAATTGATCTTTTCACCCCAATTTTTATTTTCCCAAGGGAAACAAGACTCCAAAAGTTATTGTGCAATTTGTCCTGAGTGCGCTGATACCCCATATGTGGGGGTAAACCACTGTTTGGGTGCATGGCAGAGTTTGGAAGGGAAGGAGCGCCTGTTAGGGTCTGCGGAACGCACCTAATAGATATAATAGAGAGGTGCGTTCGCAGCCCGGGGTCCACCGTGCAGGCGAAGCCCGCTGCTAATAAGATGGCGAAAGTAGCGAACTCTGTTATCCCGCAGAGTCGCTAAAAATAAACGCCGTAGCGCGTTGTGTCAGTAAGTGCGAACTCTGTTAATCCCAGAGCCGCTAACGGGATGCCACAGCGCTATATGGCGATAGGTGCGAACTCACTTAGCTTTAGTGAGCCGCAAAGTAAACACGCTAGGGCGCTGTCTAGCGTCAAAAGCGAACCTGTTACGTCACAGAGCCGCTGAGAAAAAGTACCGTGTCCTGTCAAGCTCTCAGGTACACGGTTAATTGCTAGCGAGCATAATACGTGGTCATGCGCTAATGTCCTCGCGGGAGTCACCCGAAATCTATGGCGTCTGAACGCCAGACCCTGAATACGGCAATCAAACTCCTCACCGGTTATGCCGGTAATCTAGGGCATCTAGGACACCGACCCTGACCAACTAGCACACCAAACTCCTCACCGATTAAGTCGGTATTCTAGTGGCTTATTTCAGCCGGGTCCCTAACCACACACACGCATGACCATACTGGCGCATAGCATACAATGGTTGATATTAGCGCATGGCGGCCCAGCCATGCTACCCTTTTATAGCAACAGCTACAGGACCTTCCAGGAACAAGGACCAATGAGAAGCTGTTACAAACACACGTAGCTACATGACCTTCCTGGCGGACCAATAGGAGCCGCTGCAGCACCTGAACATGTGACCCCTGATCTCCAATGAGAGATCTCACTCTGGGCATGCTCAGATGGGAAAACGCAGGACTTTGTCTCAAAGACGGCTGCTCCAGCACTGGCTATAATAGCAGATCCAGGAAAGGCAGCAGCAAGTCACTGCCCAGTAGTGGAGTGGGCAAGACGCCTGGACCGACGTCTCTGCTGAGCAGGCTCCACTGCGACCGGAGACGAATGGGAGACCGCAGCGGGACAGGTTCGAGACTCCCCTTGTGCAGCAGCGGGAAATCGAACCCTAACAGCGCCGTTTGACTTTTTCAACGCAGAATTGGCTGGATGCCATGTCGTGTTTGGAGAGCTCCTGATCTGCCTAAACAGTGGAAACCCCCACAAATGACACCATTTTGGAAACTAGACCCTCAAGGAACTTATCTAGATGTGTGGTGAGCACTTTGAACCCCAAAGTGCTTCACAGAAGTTTATAACGTACAGCCATAAAATAAAAAATCTTTTTTTTTTCCAAAAATGATTTTTTCGCCCCCAATATTTTATTTTCACAAGGGTAACAGGAGAAATTGGACCCCAAAATTGTTGTCCAATTTGTCCTGAGTTTGCTGATACCCAATATGTGGGAGTAAACTACTGTATGGGCGCACGTCGGGGCTCGGTAGGGAAGTAGTGACGTTTTGGATTGCAGACTTTGATGGAATGGTCTAGGGGAGTCATGTCGCATTTGGAGAGCCCCTGATGCGCCTAAACAGTGGAAACCCCCCACAAGTGACCCCATTTTGGAAAATAGACCCCACAAGGAACTTATCTAGATGTGTGGTGAGCACTTTGAACCCCGAAGTGCTTCACAGAAGTTTATAACGTACAGCCGTAAAAATAAAAAATCCTTTTTTTACAAAAATGATTTTTTCGCCCCCAATATTTTATTTTCACAAGGGTAACAGGAGAAATTGGACCCCAAAAGTTGTTGTCCAATTTGTCCTGAGTACGCTGATACCCAATATGTGGGAGTAAACTACTGTATGGGCGCACGTCGGGGCTCGGAAGGGAAGTAGTGACTGTTATGTTTCGGTAGCTGAGGAGTGCAGGTAAATAAGGCAATACACCAGAGCAGTTGGAATCTATGAGATTGCAGTACCCTGACTAACCACCACAACTAGAGGCAGCCGTGGAGCGTTCCTACGTTGGTCCTAGACGCCTCGTCACAGCCTGAGAAACTAACTACACCTAAAGATAGAAATAGGAAAGCTATCTGCCCCGGAGCAGAACCCCAAAGATAATAGAAAGCCCCCAAACAAGTAATGGCGGTTAGACAAGAAGAAATACTGACACAGAAAGAAAATAGTATGAGCAAACGCTGGGGCCCAAACTAACTAAATAGAAAAGGATAGGAAGGGTACTTACTGCAATCCCAGAAAACCCTGAAAAGCACCAACTCTACTAATTTCAAAATCACCTGAGATCACACGACCTCTACCACCTAAATTAGTTCTCTGGTGTAACAAAATCAAAACAGCAGCCACTGAAAAAACTGGAAAAAGCAAATGTACAAACATCAGTGGCTGAACTAAACTGAGAGGGCAAAAGCCCCCGGAGGGGACCCAGAAGGCCCCCACAGAAGTGCAGGATAAAATGCAAAAAAATAGTACAAAAACAAAAAGAAGAAAATGTCTTATCTGTTAGCAGGAGATGCAGACACGACACAGCAGGCTACAAGGGAAACAGGAATGAAGGATTCAGACCAGAAAAATTGATCACCGGCAACCCTGATGGGAAGGTGACTCCCTTATATAAGACCAGTCAGTAACACCTGATTCCCAGTCCTCACAATCTTCACTGAACAGACCAGTACCGCTTGTAACCACCAGAGGGAGTCTCTGCTCAGAACTCATCTCAAACCCATTCACAACAGTACCCCCCCTTGAGGAGGGGTCACCGAACCCTCATTTGAGCAACCAGGTCGGTCAGGATGAGTTCTATGATACGCACGGATGAGTCTCCTAGCATGGATGTCCGAAGCAAACACCCAAGAATTGTCTTCCTGACCATAACCTCTCCACTTAACCAAATACTGGAGTTTCCGTCTAGAAAAACGAGAATCTAATATTTTCTCAACCACATACTCCAGATTGCCCTCAACCAAAACAGGGTCAGGAGGCACAGCAGCAGGAACCACTGGCTCAACAAACCTCTTCAACAAGGACTTGTGGAACACGTTATGGATCTTAAATGTCCCTGGAAGAAGCAAACGAAAAGAAACAGGATTAAGAATCTCAATGATCTTATAAGGTCCAATGAACCTAGGCTTAAATTTAGGAGATGCTACTCTCATAGGAATATTCTTTGAGGACAACCAGACCAAGTCCCCCACTTTAAACCGAGGACCATCAGTCCTATGCTGGTTAGCAAACCGCTGGGCCTTCTCCTGAGAGAGGGACAACCTCTCCACTACCTGGTCCCAAATCAGTTGCATACGCTCCACAACAGAGTCAACACCTGGACAGACAGAAGCCTCCGTCTGTCCTGAAGAAAATCGAGGGTGAAACCCAGAATTACAGAAAAACGGAGACATCAAAGTGGCAGAGCTAGCCCTATTATTAAGTGCAAACTCAGCCAAAGGTAAAAAAGAGACCCAGTCATCCTGATCAGCAGACACAAAGCATCTAAGATAAGTCTCCAATGTCTGGTTTGTTCTCTCAGTTTGACCATTGGTCTGAGGATGAAATGCCGAGGAGAAAGACAATTGAACACCCAGTTTAGAACAAAAAGTCCTCCAAAATCTGAAACAAACTGGACTCCTCTGTCAGACACAATGTTCTCAGGAATGCCGTGTAAACGAACCACGTGCTGAAGGAACAACGGCACCAATTCAGAGGAGGAAGGCAACTTAGGTAATGGCACAAGATGTATCATTTTGGAAAACCTATCACAAATTACCCAGATGGTGGTCATTCTCTGAGAAACAGGAAGGTCGGAAATGAAATCCATAGAGATATGGGTCCATGGTCTCTTGGGCACAGGCAATGGCATCAACAAACCACTAGAGCGAGAGCAAGGCTTGGAGCGAGAGCAAGTCCCGCAGGACTGCACAAATTCCCTGACATCACGAGACAAGGTAGGCCACCAAAAGGACCGACTAACCAAGTCTCTGGTACCAAAAATTCCGGGATGCCCAGCCAATGCGGAACAATGAATCTCAGACATCACACTCTTTTTCCACTGGTCCGGGACAAACAATTTTCCAACAGGGCAGCACTCGGCCTATCCTCCTGACACCCCTCCAGAGCAAGTCTCAAATTGGGCGAGATGGCGGAAAGTACTACACCCTCTTTCAAAATAACAGAAGGATCAGATAACTCAGGAGAGTCCGCAAGGAAACTCCTCGAGAGGGCATCCGCCTTAACATTCTTAGTGCCAGGAAGAAAGGAAACCACAGAATTAAAACGTGTGAAAAACAAGGCCCACCTGGCCTGTCTAGGATTGAGTCGCTTGGCAGATTCCAGATAGACCAGATTCTTATGGTCCGTAAGGACCACCACCTGATGTTTGGCTCCCTCCAGCCAATGTCTCCACTCTTCAAAAGCCCACTTCATGGCCAAAAACTCCCGATTACCCACGTCATAATTACGTTCAGTTGGAGAAAATTTTCGAGAGAAAAAGGCACAAGGGTTACTTTTAGAGGTCTCTGGATTAGTGTTGAGCATTCCGATACTGCAAATATCGGGTATCGGCCGATATTAGCTGTATCGGAATTCCGATTCCGAGTTCCGATATTTTCGTCTTATCGGATACCGGAATCGGGATTGTCACTGTCACTGTCAGTGTCCGTCTGTCGGGTCTGTCAGGAGTCAGCGGCACTTACCTGGCAGAAGATCTCCGGCGGTCACGTCCTGGACTGCTTCATGGCCGCCATCCTCTTCTCCCCAGCGGTCACATGCAGTTTCTCCGCGATAACTGCAGTGACTGCTGGGTAATCCCGGCCGTAAAGCAGTCAGTCCGATGACGTCACCGCCGGGGAAGCAGGTAATCAGCTGTGCTGCGTTGCAATGACAGGCTCTGCCTGTCATTGCGATGTAGCAGAGTTGGATCGTCGTGGGACAATCGTTACTATGGACTGCGTCGGACAGGTGGTATACTGTTGTTTTTTTTTTTTCTTTTTTTACAGGAGATCGATGGCGTCGCAGGAATGAGTGTATAATAAAAGAAATGAAAACTGTGTTGTCTCTTTTATTTCATTAAAATACTTTTTTCTTGCTTTGTCTTTTTTTTACACATTTAATAACTTTGGGATTAATAATGGATCGGTGTCTTATTGACACCTCTCCATTATTAACCGGGCTTATTGTCACCGTGCAATCAACGGTGACAATAACCCCTTATTACCCCGCTTGCCACCGCTACAGGGCAAGTGGGAAGAGCCGGGTAAAGTGCCACAATTGGCACATCTTTTGATGCGCCAAATGTGGGGCTGCTGTAGCCTGGTATTATCAGGCTGTTGAGGGCCAAAATCCATGGGCCTTGACAGTCTTTTAATACCAGGCCGCAGCAGTCTGCATTTTACTTGGCTGGTTAACAAAAATAGGGGGATCCCCACGCCGTTTTTTTTTTCGAGGGGATCCCCTATTTTTGTTAACCAGCCAAGCTAAGCAGACTGCTGTGGCCTGGTATTATCAGGCTTGCAAGGTCCATGGATATTGGATCCTTACCAGCCTGAAAAACCAGGCCTCAGCGGTCTGCTTCATCTGGCTGGTTAACAAAAATAGGGGGGACCCCACGCTAATTTTTTTCGAGGGGATCCCCTATTTTTGTTAATCAGCCAAGATATGCAGACTGCTGTGGCCTGGTATTATCAGGCTGGCAAGGTCCATGGATCTTGGCTCCTTAACAGCCTGAAAATCCAGGCCTCAGCGGTCTGCTTCATCTGGCTGGTTAACAAAAATAGGGGGGACCCCACGCCAATTTTTTCGAGGGATCCCCTATTTTTGTTAATCAGCCAAGATATGCAGACTGCTGTGGCCTGGTATTATCAGGCTGGCAAGGTCCATGGATCTTGGCTCCTTAACAGCCTGAAAATCCAGGCCTCAGCGGTCTGCTTCATCTGGCTGGTTAACAAAAATAGGGGGGACCCCACGCCATTTTTTTTTCGAAGGGAACCCCTATTTTTGTTAATCAGTTCCCTCTGACGTCACTGATTGTGTCCCTGGCTGACCTGAAGTGAAAGTGGAAAGCAATCAATTAAGCTTTCCACTTAAGGGCCCGTCTCACATAGCGATATCGCTACCGAGATCGCTGCTGAGTCACTAGTTTTGTGACGCAGCAGCGAGCTCACCAGCGATATCGCTGTGTGTGACATTCAGCGACGATCAGCCCCCCTGCCGGGTATCGCTGATCGTCGCTGAAATGTCAGGACCTTTGATCGCTGGTTTCCCGCCTGTCACACGCAGCGATGCGTGCCTGTCAGAGGGAAACCAGCGATCAAAAAAAGGTCCTGACATTTCTGCGACGATCAGCGATACCCGGCAGGGGGGCTGATCGTCGCTGAATGTCACACACAGCGATATCGCAGGTGAGCTCGCTGCTGCGTCACAAAACTAGTGACTCAGCAGCGATCTCGGTAGCGATATCGCTATGTGAGACGGGCCCTTAAGCGATGTTACCCGCAGTGTCGCTGTCCCAGATCGCTGCCTGAGCTGCCTGTTTGGCAGCTCAGCAGCGATCATGTAGCGATACACCAGCGATCCTGACAAGTGCATATCGTTGTCGGGATGCTGGTGTATCGTTATGTGACACCCAGCCTTTACTCTCCTGTCAGGCAGGAGAGGAACTCATTCATTTGGGGTTTACTGTGAGGCTGCAGCATTAGCTGCGGTCCCTGCAGTAAACATTAACCCTTTCTGAAGGATTACACCGTGGGACCTGACTGTGCATGGGATAGGTAAGAATAATTTTGCTTTTTTATTTTATTTTTATTACAGGAAATGGTTTTTGCAGTAAAATAAAAGATGGTCAAAAACATGTGTCTTTATTTCATTAAAATGATTTTTAATTAAAGTGTGTGTATTTTATTTTTATTTCATGCAATAGGATTAATAATTGATAGTTGTCTAATTGACAGCTCTCAATTATTAACCTGGCTTAAGGTCACCTTTCAATAGCAAGGTGGCTTTAACCCCATATTAACCCATTCGCCACCGCTACAGGGCAATGGGAATAGACGGGCAAAGTGCCAGAAAGGGCGAATCTAATTATAGATTTGTCTTTCCTGGGGTGTCTGGGGGCAGATGTTAGTAGCCGGGGGGGGGGGCAAAAATAATGGTCCCTCTCTGGGCTATTATTATCTGCCCCCACTCACTGGCTTTGTTTGTCTGGTTGCGAAAATAGGGCGGGAGCCCACGCATTTTTTTTCAGCAATTTTACACCTCATATATATATATACATGTCATTGAATTTGTGACACATATATATATATATATTTATATTTGTAGTTCATACACTTCTACATAGTATAATAGCCGCTAATTCAATTGCCGGCTTTTGTGAAAATGCAGAACCCGACATGAAATGACACTTGGTGTACATAGGGTTAACCATGTCTTTTCATGTCCTTTGCTATCTAATTTGCACAAACAATTAAATCAGACTATGTGTGCAAAATTTCACACCTCTAGGGGTTAATTAAAGGTGTAAATTCGTAGCAAAAAAGTCCGTTTTTTTTACAACAAATTTACACCTTTAATTAACCCCTACAGGTGTGAAATTTTGCACACATAGTCTGATTTAATTGTTTGTGCAAATTAGATAGCAAAGGACATGAAAAGAAATGTTTAACCCTATGTACACCAAGTGTCATTTCATGTCGGGTGACCCGACATGAAATGACACTTGGTGTACATAGGGTTAACCATGTCTTTTCATGTCCTTTGCTATCTAATTTGCACAAACAATTAAATCAGACTATGTGTGCAAAATTTCACACCTCTAGGGGTTAATTAAAGGTGTAAATTCGTAGCAAAAAAGTCCGTTTTTTTTACAACGAATTTACACCTTTAATTAACCCCTACAGGTGTGAAATTTTGCACACATAGTCTGATTTAATTGTTTGTGCAAATTAGATAGCAAAGGACATGAAAAGAAATGTTTAACCCTATGTACACCAAGTGTCATTTCATGTCGGGTGCTTCTGTCTTTTCACTGAAGCCGGCTTTACCCGGCAATTGAATCAAAGGATATTTTACTATGTAGAAGTGTATAAACTATACATATATGTATATATATGTCACAATGACATGTATATATATATATATGTATTCTATGTGTGTATATTTAGTGTTTACAAGGAAAGAATGGGGTTTTTTTAGTTGCGATATTTTGTTCCCATAGACTTACATGGGACTTCCGGTATCGGTATCGGGTATCGCCGATATTTTAGTGATATCGGCGATACCATTCCGATTCCGATACTTTAGCATATCGGAAAGTATCGCTCAACTCTACTCTGGATCTTTTTGGGACAAAACGGCACCTGCCCCAATTTCAGAGGCATCAACCTCCACCTGAAATGGCAGAGAAACATCAGGCTGCCGTAGAACAGGAGCAGAAGTGAATCTCTGCTTAAGTTCCTGAAATGCAGAGACTGCCTCAGGAGGCCAATTCACCACATCAGAACCCTTTCTGGTCAAATCAGTTAATGGTTTAACAATAACCGAGAAATTACCAATAAATTTACGATAAAAATTGGCAAAACCCAAAAATCTCTGAAGAGCCTTTAATGAAGTAGGTTGGACCCAATCACAGATGGCCTGAACCTTGACCGGGTCCATTTCAATAACAGATGGGGACAAAATGAATCCCAGAAATGAGATCCTCTGTACGCCAAAAAGACACTTTGATCCCTTCACATACAGAGCATTCTCTCTCAAAATCTGGAACACAGTTCGAACATGTTTCACATGAGAGTCCCAGTCATTAGAAAAAATCAAGATATCATCCAAATAAACAATCAGAAATTTGTCCGCAAAATCCCTGAAAATGTCATTCATGAAGGACTGGAAGACGGAAGGAGCATTAGTGAGCCCAAAGGGCATCACTAGGTACTCAAAATGCCCTTCAGGGGTATTGAATGCCGTCTTCCATTCATCCCCGTGCTTAATGCGAATAAGGTTATACGCCCCCCTGAGGTCAAGCTTGGTAAACCAAGTAGCGTTTTTCACCCTGGAAAACAGGTCAGAAATCAAGGGTAACGGGTATTGATATTTCACAGTAATATTGTTCAAGAGACGATAATCAATACACGGCCTTAATGAACCATCTTTTTTGGCCACAAAGAAAAAACCGGCACCTAAGGGTGAAGAGGATGGTCTGATATGACCCTTCTCCAATGATTCCTTGATATAAGACCGCATAGCGTCATGTTCAGGTACAGACAAATTAAAAAGGCGACCTTTAGGGAATTTACTACCAGGCACTAATTCAATAGCGCAGTCATAGCTCCTATGGGGAGGCAAGGATGCAGATTTACTTTCGCTAAATACATCAGAAAAATCAATCAAAAAGTCAGGAACATCCTGAGCCTGGGGGAGGCAGAAAAAACAGGAGTGTTGGTATTAACACATTGGCAGCCCCAACTGGTTACAGACACAGATTTCCAATCCAAAACAGGATTATGAGACTGTAACCAAGGGAAACCCAGCACGATAATGTCATGCAGATTATACAGAACCAAAAATTTGCAGCACTCCTGGTGATCAGGTTCAACCCTCATTATCACCTGAGTAGAAAACTGGGGTTTATTCTCAGCCAAAGGGGTAGAATCGATCCCCAGTAGGGGAATAGACTTCCGTAGGGGTATCAAGGGAAACCCACAACGTTTAGCAAAATCATAATCCATCAGGTTAATAGCTGCTCCAGAATCAACGAAAGCCTGAGCAGAAAATGAGGACAGAGAGCATATCAGAGTGACAGTTAATAAAAACTTAGTCTGAACACTACCCAAGACAACTGAGCGTGCAAAACGTCTTCCCCGCTTAGGGCAGACTGAAATAGCATGAGAGGCATCACCACAGTAGAAACATAACCCATTGCGCTTTCGAAACTCATGACGCTGTGCCCCAGACACCACTCTATCACACTGCATGGGTTCAGAAGCTGGTTCACAAGGCAACACCATTCCACGCATACTTCTCCGCTCACGCAAACGTCTGTCAATTTGAATCGCTAATGACATAGAATCATTGAGACCAGAGGGGACAGGGAATCCCACCATAACATCCTTTACATTATCTGACAGACTCTTCCGGAAAAGGGCTGCCAAAGCGTCGTCATTCCATTTGGTCAGGACTGCCCACCTACGGAATCTCTGACAGTATAACTCAGCGTCATAAGGCCCCTGATTTAATGCCAACAAGGCTTTTTCAGCTTGATCAGTGACATTAGGCTCATCGTACAATAACCCCAAAGCCTGAAAAAATGCATCAACATCACTCAAAACAGGATCCCCAGGTGTCAGGGAAAAAGCCCAATCCTGAGGATCGCCGCGCAGGAGAGAGATGATAATTTGAACCTGCTGCGCTGCGTTCCCTGAGGACTTAGATTTTAAGGCAAAAAACAATTTACAATTATTTTTGAAATTCTGAAACTTAGCTCGATCCCCCAAAAACAAATCTGGCATGGGGATCCTAGGTTCCACAACAGGCAACCTAGCAAGATATGCAGCAATACTCTGAACCTCAGTGGCAAGCTGATCCACACGGCCAGACAACCGTGCAAACTCCATTGAGAGAAAAGATCCTCCCCAGCACCCAGAGATACAGAGGGAAAAAAAAATGCAACAAACAGAAAAATATCTCTGACAACTCTGACAACCTTTTTTCTTTCACAATATTTTTTCCCTTCTGTGAGTACCATACAATTTTCAATTTTTAGGCCGGTGATACTGTTATGTTTCGGTAGCTGAGGAGTGCAGGTAAAAAAGGCAATACACCAGAGCAGTTGGAATCTATGAGATTGCAGTACCCTGACTAACCACCACAACTAGAGGCAGCCGTGGAGCGTTCCTACGTTGGTCCTAGACGCCTCGTCACAGCCTGAGAAACTAACTACACCTAAAGATAGAAATAGGAAAGCTATCTGCCCCGGAGCAGAACCCCAAAGATAATAGAAAGCCCCCAAACAAGTAATGGCGGTTAGACAAGAAGAAATACTGACACAGAAAGAAAATAGTATGAGCAAACGCTGGGGCCCAAACTAACTAAATAGAAAAGGATAGGAAGGGTACTTACTGCAATCCCAGAAAACCCTGAAAAGCACCAACTCTACTAATTTCAAAATCACCTGAGATCACACGACCTCTACCACCTAAATTAGTTCTCTGGTGTAACAAAATCAAAACAGCAGCCACTGAAAAAACTGGAAAAAGCAAATGTACAAACATCAGTGGCTGAACTAAACTGAGAGGGCAAAAGCCCCCGGAGGGGACCCAGAAGGCCCCCACAGAAGTG
The DNA here is from genome assembly GCA_033576555.1 of Oophaga sylvatica. Taxonomy (NCBI): domain Eukaryota; kingdom Metazoa; phylum Chordata; class Amphibia; order Anura; family Dendrobatidae; genus Oophaga; species Oophaga sylvatica. The sequence goes on from JARQOD010001583.1 coordinate 55,583, forward strand.
CAGGACAAAATGCAAAAAAATAGTACAAAAACAAAAAGAAGAAAATGTCTTATCTGTTAGCAGGAGATGCAGACACGACACAGCAGGCTACAAGGGAAACAGGAATGAAGGATTCAGACCAGAACAATTGATCACCGGCAACCCTGATGGGAAGGTGACTCCCTTATATAAGACCAGTCAGTAACACCTGATTCCCAGTCCTCACAATCTTCACTGAACAGACCAGTACCGCTTGTAACCACCAGAGGGAGTCTCTGCTCAGAACTCATCTCAAACCCATTCACAACAAGTGAAGTTTTGGATTGCAGACTTTGATGGAATGGTCTGGGGGCGTCATGTCGCATTTGGAGAGCCCCTGATGCGCCTAAACAGTGGAATCCCCCCACAAGTGACCCCATTTTGGAAAATAGACCCCACAAGGAACTTATCTAGATGTGTGGTGAGCACTTTGAACCCCGAAGTGCTTCACAGAAGTTTATAACGTACAGCCGTAAAAATAAAAAATCCTTTTTTTTTTTTACAAAAATGATTTTTTCGCCCCCAATATTTTATTTTCACAAGGGTAACAGGAGAAATTGGACCCCAAAATTTGTTGTCCAATTTGTCCTGAGTACGCTGATACCCAATATGTGGGAGAAAACGACTGTATGGGTGCACTTCTGGGCTCGGAAGGGAAGTAGTGATGTTTTGGATTGCAGACTTTGATGGAATGGTCTGGGGGCGTCATGTCGCATTTGGAGAGCCCCTGATGCTCCTAAACAGTGGAAACCCCCCACAAGTGACCCCATTTTGGAAAATAGACCCCACAAGGAACTTATCTAGAAGTGTGGTGAGCGCTATGAAGCCCCAAGTACTTCACAGAAGTTTTATAACATACAGCCGTAAAAACAAAAAAATCATTTTTTTTTTACAAAAATGATTTTGTCGCCCCCAGTTTTTTATTTTCCCAGGGGTAACACGAGAAATAGGCCAAATTGCACAATAACTCTTGTGGTCCAGAGTACGCTGATACCCCATATTCGGGTGTAAACTACTGTTTGGGCGCATGGCAGAGCTCAGAAGTGAAGGAGCACCATTTGACTTTTTCAACGCAGAATTGGCTGGAATTGAGATCAGACGCCATGTCACATTTGGAGAGCCCCTGATGTGCCTAAACAGCAGGAACCCCCCAATTCTAACTCCAACCCTAACCCCAACACACTCCTAACCCTAGTCCCAACCCTAACCACAAACCTAACCCTAACACACCCCTAACCGTAATCCCAACCCTAATCCTAACGTTAGCGCCAACCCTAACCCTAACGGGAAAATGGAAATAAATACATTTTTTTAATTTTATTATTTTTCCCTAACTAAGGGAGTGGTAAAGGGGGGTTTGATTTACTATTTATAGCAGGTTTTTTTGATTGGCAGCTGTCACGCTAAAAGACGCTTTTTATTGCAAAAGATAGTTTTTTGCATCACCACATTTTGAGAGCTATAATTTTTGCATATTTTGGCCCACAGAGTCATGTGAGGTCTTATTTTTTGCGGGACGAGGTGTCGTTTTTATTGGTACCATTTTTGAGCACGTGACATTTTTTGATCGCTTTTTATTTCGATTTTTGGGAGGTTAGAATGAACAAAAATCAGCAATTCATGAATTTCTTTTGGGGGAGGCGTTTATACCGTTTCGCGTGTGGTAAAATTGATAATGTATTTTTATTCTTCAGGTCAGTACGATTATGGCGATACCTCATTTATATAATTTTTTTATGTTTTGGGGCTTTTATAAATAAAGAAATTTTTTATATAAAAAATTATTATTTTTGCATCGCTTTATTCTGCGAGCTATAACTTTTTTATTTTTTCACTGATGATGCTGTATGACGGCTCGTTTTTGCCGGACAAGATGACGTTTTCAGCGGTACCATGTTTATTTATATCGGTCTTTTTGATCGCGTGTTATTCCACTTTTTGTTCGGCGGTATGATGATAAAGCATTGATTTTTTGCTTCGTTTTTTTTTTTTTTTTTTAAGGGGTTCACTAAAGGGGTTAACTAGTGGGACAGTTTTATAGGGGGGGTCGTTACGGACGCGGCGATACTAAATATGTGTACTTCTATTGTTTTGGTTTTTTTATTTACAGACAAAAATGAATTTATTGGGGAATATTTTTTTTTTTTATGATTTTTTTTACCACTTTTTATTTTTATTTTTTTAACTTTTTACTTTGTCCCAGGGTGGGACATCACAGTATTTTAGCAGATCGCTGGTGTGACAGTGTGCACAGCACTCTGTCACACCAGCGATCGCTCTGGCATCGCTGCAGGCTTCCTCAGCGCCTGCTCTTAGCAGGCACTGAGGAAGCCGCCTCCCTGCAGGACCCCGGCGCCATCTTGGATCCGGGGACCTGGAGGGAGGACGGACCCTCGGAACAGCGCGACACATCGCGCTGCTCTGAGGGTCTCAGGGGAGCGCGCAGGGAGCCCCCTGCCTGCGCGATCCTCCCCTGTGCCCCGGGTACACCGCGATCATGTTTGATCGCGGTGTGCTAGGGGTTAATGTGCCGGGAGCGGTCCGTGACCGCTCCTGACACACAGTCACGGGTGTCAGCTGTGATAATCAGCTGACACCCGGCGGCGATCAGCTGCGCTCCCCCCGGGAGCGCAGCTGATCGCCCATGACGTACTATTCCGTCCATGGGAATAAGGTCCAGGGTCACATGGACGGAATAGTACGTCTGATGGAATAAAGGGGTTAAGCCTTGTACATTATTGTGGTATTTTATTCTGACTGCAAATCCATTGTAATTACGTTGTATAGCTTTACTGTATATTTCTGTAATTATCTAGTGCGCCCTTAAGGCAATCAAACCATAAAATTAATCTTGGGCTGATGCTTTTACTCTGATCACGAATCTTTGAATACCCAGTGGGTAACAGGACACCTTCCCCGGTGGCCATTTGCTCTAGGTGCAGTTCCCTTACTGACCTGAGAGACAAAGGGGGCGCCGGAGAGCTGTACCTGTGGAGTTATGTCCCATTGGTGACGTGGGAGGAAAGGGGTCGTCCTTCACATTTGGTAGCGGCGGTGGGATCAGAAGCTGTGATACCCGGGCTACCGTGTGGCGGTCGGCTTAGTTCCTCACAGACGCCATGTTGCATTTGGAGAGCCCCTGATGTGCCTAAACAGTGGAAACCCCCCACAAGTGACCCCATTTGGGAAAATAGACCCCCTAAGGAATTTATCTAGATCTTTGGTGAGCAATTTGAACCCCAAAGTGCTTCACACAAGTTTATAACGTAGAGCCGTAAAATTAAAAAATCATATTTTTTACACAAAAATGATCTTTTCACCCCAATTTTTATTTTCCCAAGGGTAACAAGACTCCAAAAGTTATTGTGAAATTTGTCCTGAGTACGCTGATACCCCATATGTGGGGGTAAACCACTGTTTAGGTGCATGGCAGAGTTTGGAAGGGAAGGAGCGCCGTTCGACTTTTTCAACACAGAATTAGCTGGATGCCATGTCGTGTTTGGAGAGCTCCTGATCTGCCTAAACAGTGGAAACCCCCAACAAATGACACCATTTTGGAAACTAGACCCCTCAAGGAACTTATCTAGATGTGTGGTGAGCACTTTGAACCCCGAAGTGCTTCACAGAAGTTTATAACGTACAGCTGAAAATAAAATCTTTTTTTTTTTTTTTTTTTACAAAAATGATTTTTTTCGTCCCCAATATTTTATTTTCACAAGGGTAACAGGAGAAATTGAACCCTAAAAGTTGTTGTCCAGTTTGTCCTGAGTACGCTGATACCCAATATGTGGGAGTAAACTACTGTATGGGCGCACGTTGGGGGTCGGAAGGGAAGTAGTGACGTTTTGGATTGCAGACTTTGATGGAATGGTCTGGGGGCGTCATGTCGCATTTGGAGAGCCCCTGATGCGCCTAAACAGTGGAAACCCCCCACAAGTGACCCCATTTTGGAAAATAGACCCCACAAGGAACTTATCTAGATGTGTGGTGAGCGCTATGAAGCCCCAAGAGCTTTACAGAAGTTTATAACGTACAGTCGTAAAAACAAAAAAATCATTTTTTTTTAAAAAAAAAAATGATATTTTTACCCCCAGTTTTTTATTTTCCCAAGGGTAACAGAAGAAATAGGACAAATTGCACAATAACTCTTGGGGTCCAGAGTACACTGATACCCAATATGTGGGGGTAAACTACTGTTTTAGCGCATGCAGAGCTGAGAAGTGAAGGAGCACCGTTTGACTTTTTCAATGCAGAATTGGCTGGAATTGAGATCAGACGCCATGTCACATTTGGAGAGCCCCTGATGTGCCTAAACAGCGGAAACCCCCCAATTCTAACTCCAACCCTAACCCCAACACACCCCTAACCCTAGTCCCAACCCTAACCACAAACCTAACCCTAACACACCCATAACCCTAATCCCAACCCTAACCCTAATCCTAACTTTAGCGCCAACCCTAACCCTAACTTTAGCCGCAACCCTAACCCTAATGCAAAAATGGAAATAAATACTTTTTTTAAATTTTATTATTTTTCCCTAACTAAGGGGGTGATAAAGGGGGGTTTGATTTACTATTTATAGCGGGTTTTTATGATTGGCAGCTGTCACGCTAAAAGGCGCTTTTTATTGCAAAAAATAGTTTTTGCATCACCACATTTTGAGAGCTATAATTTTTGCATATTTTGGCCCACAGAGTAATTTGAGGACTTATTTTTTGCGGGACGAGGTGACGTTTTTATTGGTACCATGTGACGTTTTTTGATCGCTTTTTATTTCGATTTTTGGGAGGTTAGAATGAACAAAAATCAGCAATTCATGAATTTCTTTTGGGGGAGGCGTTTATACCGTTCTGCGTGTGGTAAAATTGATGAAGCAGTTTTATTCTTCGGGTCAGTACGATTACGGCGATTTCTCATTTATATCATTTTTTTATGTTTTGGCACTTTTATAGAATAAAACCAATTTTATATAAAAAATTATTATTTTTGCATCGCTTTATTCTGCGAGCTATAATTTTTTTATTTTTTCGTTGATGATGCTGAATGGCGGCTCGTTTTTTGTGGGACAAGATGACGTTTTCAGCGGTACCATGTTTATTTATATCCGTCTTTTTGATCGCGTGTTATTCCACTTTTTGTTCGGCGGTATGATGATAAAGCATTGATTTTTTGCTTTTTTTTTTTTTTAAGAGGTTCACTAAAGGGGTTAACTAGTGGGACAGTTTTATAGAGGGGGTTGTTACGGACGCGGCGATACCAAATATGTGTACTTTTATTGTTTTGTTTGTTTTATTTACAGGAAAGAATGAATTTATTGGGGAATATTTTTTTTTTTTTATGATTTTTTTAAACAATTTTTATTTTTATTTTTTTAACTTTTTTTGCTTTGTCCCAGGGTGGGACATCACTGTATAGGGTCAGATCGCTGGTGTGACAGTGTGCACAGCACTCTGTCACACCAGCGATCGCTCTGGCATCCCTGCAGGCTTCTCAGTGCCTGCTCTCAGCAGGCACTGAGGAAGCCGCCTCCATGCAGGACCCCGGCGCCATCTTGGATGTGGGGACCTGGAGGGAGGACGGACCCTCGGAACAGCGCGACACATCGCGCTGCTCTGAGGGTCTCAGGGGAGCGCGCAGGGAGGGGGATCCTCCCCTGTGCCCCCGGTACACCGCGATAATGTTTGATCGCGGTGTGCCAGGGGTTAATGTGCCGGGAGCGGTCCGTGACCGCTCCTGACACATAGTGCCGGATGTCAGCTGTGATAATCAGCTGACACCCGGCCGCGATCGGCTGCGCTCCCCCTGGGAGCGCGTCCGATCGCTGGGACGTACTATCCCGTCCATGGTCATACGGGCCCAGGTACCATGGACGGGATAGAACGTCGGATGGCAGTAAGGGGTTAAACCGAGGACCATCAGTCCTATGCCGGTTGGCAAACCGCTGGGCCTTCTCCTGAGAGAGGGACAACCTCTCCACTACCTAGTCCCAAATCTGCTGCATACGCTCCACAACAGAGTCAACACCCGGACAGACAGAAGCCTCCGTCTGTCCCAAAGAAAATCGATGGTGAAACCCAAAATTGCAGAAAAATGGAGACATCAAAGTGGCACAGCTTGCCCTATTATTAAGAGCAAACTCAGCCAAAGGCAAAAAAGAGACCTAGTCATCTTGATCAGCAGACACAAAGCATCTCAGATAAGTCTCCAATGTCTGGTTTGTTCTCTCAGTTTGTCCATTGGTCTGAGGATGAAAAGCAGAGGAGAAAGACAATTGAACACCAAGTTTAGAACAAAAAGTCCACCAAAATCTGGAAACAAACTGGACTCCTCTGTCAGACACAATGTTCTCAGGAATGCCGTGTTACCGAACCACGTGCTGAAGGAACAAAGGCACCAATTCGGAGGAGGAAGGCAACTTAGGTAATGGTACAAGATGTATCATCTTGGAAAACCTATCACAAATCACCCAGATAACGGTCATTCTCTGAGAAACAGGGAGGTCGGAAATAAAATCCATAGAGATATGGGTCCATGGTCTCTTGGGCACAGGCAATGGCATCAACAAACCACTAGAGCGAGAGCAAGGCTTGGAGCGAGAGCAAGTCCCACAGGACTGCACAAACTCCCTGACGTCACGAGACAAAGTAGGCCACCAAAAGGACCGACTCACGAAGTCTCTGGTACCAAAAATTCAGGGATGACCGGCCAATGCGGAACAATGAATCTCAGACATCACACTCTTCTTCCACTGGTCTGGGACAAACAATTTCCCAATAGGGCAGCGCTCGAGTTTATCCTCCTGACACCCCTCCAGAGCCAGTCTCAAATTGGGCGAGATGGCGGAAAGAACTACACCCCCTTTCAAAATAACAGCAGGATCAGATAACTCAGGAGAGTCCGCAAGGAAACTCCTCGAGAGGGCATCCGCCTTAACATTCTTGGTGCCAGGAAGAAAGGAAACCACAAAATTAAAACGTGTGAAAAACAAGGCCCACCTGGCCTGTCTAGGATTAAGTCGCTTGGCTGACTCCAGATAAACCAGATTCTTATGGTCCGTGAGGACCACCACCTGATGTTTGGCTCCCTCCAGCCAATGTCTCCACTCTTCAAAAGTCCACTTCATGGCCAATAACTCCCAATTACCCACGTCATAATTACGTTCAGTTGGAGAAAATTTTCGAGAGAAAAAAGCACAAGGTTACTTTTAGAGGTCTCAGGATCTCTTTGGGACAAAACGGCACCTGCCCCAATTTCAGAGGCATCAACCTCCACCTGAAATGGCAGAGAAACATCAGGCTGCCGTAGAACAGGAGCAGAAGTGAATCTCTGTTTAAGTTCCTGAAACGCAGAGACTGCCTCAGGAGGCCAATTCACCACATCAGAACCCTTTTTGGTCAAATCAGTCAATGGTTTAACAATAACAGAGAAATTACCAATAAATTTACGATAAAAATTGGCAAAACCCAGGAATCTCTGAAGAGCCTTTAACCCCTTCCCGACCTGTGACGCCACGTAGGCGTCATGAAAGTCAGTGCCAATCCGACCCATGACGCCTATGTGGCGTCATGAAAGGATCGCGTCCCTGCGGGTCGGGTGACCGGGGTCACTGAAAGGTCACCCGACCCGCCGGCACAGGACCCTTTGTGCTTCACCACAGGGGGGTTGGCTTAACCCCCCCCGTGGCCACGATCGCTCTGATTGGCTGTTAAAAGTGAAACAGCCAATCAGAGCAATCTGTAATATTTCACCAATATAATTGGTGAAATATTACAATCCAGCCATGGCCGATGCTGCAATAGCATCTGCCATGGCTGGACACCGAGCCCTGACCCCCCCACACGGATTCACGGCGGCGATCGGCCGCCGCCACCGAAAGATGGCAGCGGTCGGTCACCGCCGTCACTAAAAGCTCCCCTCGTCCTGGCCTCCGCTGCCCCCACCTTCCGATCCCCCCCCCTCACTTCCGACCCCCATACTCACCTCTCCCGGTCCACCGATGTCCCTGGATCCTTCCCGGCGGCTGCCCGGGATTCTTCATGGGCGCCGCCATCTTGGAAAATGGCGGGCGCATGCGCAGTGCGCCCGCCGGCCGGCGCATGCGCAGTGCGCCCTGCCTAGTCAAAAAATTTATTTTGATCACTGTGATAAACTGTCACAGTGATCAAAATAAAAAAAAGTAAGTGAACCCCCCCTGTCATAGGTAGGGAAAAATAATAAAGAATTTTTTTTTTTCCTATTAGGCCCTGTGCACACGTTGCGGATTTTGCTGCGGATCCGCAGCTGATTTCTCTGCTGATCCGCAGCTGATTTCTCTGCTGATCCGCAGCTGATTTCGCTGCTGATCCGCAGCGGATTTCGCTGCTGATCCGCAGCGGATTTCGCTGCTGATCCGCAGCTGATTTCGCTGCTGATCAGGAGCTGATTTCGCTGCTGATCCGCTGCTGATTTCGCTGCGGATCAGCAGCGAAATCAGCAGCGAAATCAGCTGCGGATCAGCAGCGAAATCAGCTGCGGATCAGCAGCGAAATCAGCTGCGGATCAGCAGCGGATTTCGCTGCTAATCCGCAGCTGATTTCGCTGCTGATCCGCAGCTGATTTCGCTGCTGATCCGCAGCGGATTTCGCTGCTAATCCGCAGCGGATTTTGCTGCGGATCAGCAGCGGATTTGGCGCTGCGGATCCACAGCAGATCCAGAAACCATGTACAGTACAATGCAAATAAATGGTAAAAAAAAACGCTGTGCACATGCTGCAGATTTTTCAGCGCGGATTTGCTGCGGTTTTAAATCCGCAGCATGTCAATTCTTTGTGCGGATTCCGCAGCGATTTTACACCTATTCCATTATAGGCGTAAAACCGCAGAGAAAAACCGCAGCAAATCCGCGTAAATACGCAGGTAAAAGGCAGGTCGTTTTACCTGCGGATTTTAGAAAAATCCGCAAGTGAATCCGCAACGTGTGCACGGGGCCTTAGGGTCAGGCTGGGTTCATATTGCATTATGGCAGTCCGTTAGATGGACTGCGTTTCACTGCGGTATAACGCGGTGTAACGCAGTCCGTTAACGCTGCCATTCACCCCATTTGTGTGCGCATCGCAACGCATGCCATGAAGCGGCATGCGTTCGCGACGTGTCGTCATTCAGTGACGGAGCCTTGGACGCAGGCTGCAGCGTCTGGGCTCCATCACCGCTAGCACAGATGAATCATCGCTGATTCCTCTGCACTAGCGGGTATAGCATAACGCGATCGCGTTGGGATTAGGGTTAAGGGTGTGTTGGGGTTAGGGTTATGGTTAGGGTTTGTATTAGGGTTAGGGGTGTGTAGGGGTTAGGGTTGGGGTTAGGGGTGTGTTGGGGTTAGGGTTGGAGTTAGAATTGAGGGGTTTCCACTATTTAGGTACATCAGGGGATCTCCATACGCGACATGGCGCCACCATTGATTCCTGCAAATTTTGCGTTCAAAAAGTCAAACAGTGCTCCCTTTATTCCAAGCCCCGACGTGTGCCCAAACAGTGGTTTACCCCCACATATGGGGTATCAGCGTACTCGGGAAAAATTGCACAACAACTTTGGGGGTCTAATTTCTCCTGTTATTGTTGGGAAAAAAAATTGGGGACTAAAAAAGTTATTTTTGTGGAAAAAAAATGATTTTTTATTTTCACGGCTCTGCGTTATAAACTTCTGTGAAGAACTTGGGGGTTCAAAGTGCTCACCACACATCTAGATAAGTTCCTTGTGGGGTCTAGTTTCCAAAATGGGGTCACTTGTGGGGAGTTTATACTGTTTAGGCACATCAGGGACTCTGCAAACGTAACATGACGCCCGCAGACCATTCCATCAAGTCGGCAATTCAAAACGTCACTACTTCCCTTCCGAGCCCCGAAGTGTGCCCATACAGTAGTTTTCTCCCACATATGGGATATCAGCGTACTCAGGACAAATTGGACAACAACTTTTGAGGTCTAATTTCTCCTGTTACCCTTGGGAAAATAAAAAAATTGGGGACTAAAAGATCATGTTTGTGGAAAAAATATGATTTTTTTATTTTCATGGCCCGCGTTATAAACTTCTGTGTAGCCCTTGGGGGTTCAAAGTGCTCACTACACATCTAGATAAGCTCCTTGGGGGGTCTAGTTTCCAAAATGGGGTCACTTGTGGGGGGTTTCTACTGTTTAGGCACATCAGGGGCTCTGCAAAGGCAACATGACGCCCACAGAACATTCCATCAAGTCTGCATTCCAAAATGGCGCTCCTTCCCTTCTGTGCTCTCCTATGCGCCAAAACAGTGGTTCCCCCCCACATATGGGGTACCAGTGTACTCAGGACAAACTGTACAACAACTTTTGTGGTCCAATTTCTCCTGTTACCCTTGTGAAAATAAAAAATTGCGGGTTAAAAAAATCAGTTTTTGAGGAAAAAAATGATTTTTTATTTTCACGGCTCTGCATTACAAACTTCTGTGAAGCACGTGGGGGTTCAAGGTGCTCACCACACATCTAGTTAAGTTCCTTGAGGGGTCTAGTTTACAAAATGTGGTCACTTGTGGGGGGTTTCTACTGTTTAGGCACATCAGGGGCTCTGCCCGCCCGCAGACCATTCCATCAAGTCGGCATTTCAAAGCGTCACTACATCCCTTCCAAGCCCTGACGTGTGCCCAAACAGTGGTTCTCCCCCACATGTGAGGTACTAGCGTACTTAGAACAAATTAGACAACAACTTTTGAGGTCCAATTTCTCCTGTAACCATTGTGAAAATTAAAAATATGGGGCTAAATAATAATTTTTTGAGAAAAAAAAAAGATTTTTTATTTTCACGGCTCTGCGTTATAAAGTTTTGTGAAGCACCTGGGGGTTCAAAGTGCTCACTGTGCATCTGCATAAGTTTCTTAGGGGGTCTAGTTTCCAAAATGGGGTCATTTGTGGGGGAACTCCAAAGTTTAGGCATACAGGGGCTCTCCAAACATGACATGGTGTCCGCTAACGACTGGAGCTAATTTTCAATTCAAAAAGTCAAATGGCGCTCCTTCCCTTCTGAGCCCTGCCGTGCGCCCAAACAGTGGTTTATGACCACATATGAGGTATCTGTGTACTCAGGAGAAATTGCCCAACAAATTTTAGGATCCAATTTATACTGTTGCCCATGTGAAAATGAAAAAACTGAGGCTAAAAGAAAATTTTTGTGAAAAAAAAAGTACTTTCTTTTTTTTACGGATCAATTTGTGAAGCACTTGGGGGTTCAAAGTGCTCACTCTGCATCTAGATAAGTTCCTTGGGGGTATTAGTTTCCAAAATGGGTCACTTGTGGGGAAGCTCCAATGTTTAGGCACACAGGGACTCTCCAAATGCGACATGGCATCCGCTAAATATTCCAGCATATTTTCCATTCAAAAAGTCAAATGGCGCTCCTTCCCTTCTGAGCCCTGCCGTGCGCCAAACAGTGGTTTATGACCACATATGAGGTATCGTGTTACTCAGGAGAAATTGCCCAATAAATTTTAGGATTCATTTTATTCTGTTGCCCATGTGAAAAATGAAAAAACTGAGGCTAAAAGAAAAATTTTGTTGAAAAAAAAAGTACTTTCTTTTTTACAGTTGCAATTTGTGAAGCACCTGGGGTTCAAAGTGCCACTCTGCATCTAGTTTAAGTTCCTTGAGGGTCTAGTTTTCAAAATGGGGTCACTTGTGGGGGAGCTCCAATGTTTAGGCACTCAGGGACTCTCCAAATGCGACATGGCAACCGCTAAATATTCCAGCATATTTTCCATTCAAAAAGTCAAATGGCGCTCCTTCCCTTCTGAGCCCTGCCGTGGCGCCCAAACAGTGGTTTATGACCACATATGAGGTATCTGTATACTCTGGAGAAATTGCCCAACAAATTTTAGGGTCCATTTTATCCTGATGCCCATGCAAAAATGAAAAAATTGATGCTAAAAGAAAAATTTTGTTGGAAAAATTAAAATGTCCATTTTTTCCTTCCACGTTGCTTTAGTTCCTGTGAAGCACCTGAAGGGTTAATAATCTTCTTGAATGTAGTTTTGAGTAGCTTGAGGGTGAAGTTTTTATAATGGTGTCACTTTTGGGTATTTTCTGCCATATAGACCCCTCAAAGTGACTTCAAATGTGAGTGGTCCCTAAAAAAATGGTTTTGTAAATTTTGCTGTAAAAATGAGAAATCGCTGGTCAACTTTTAACCCTTATAACTTCCTAACAAAAAAAATGTTGTTCCCAAAATTGTGCTGATGTAAAGTAGACATGTGGGAAATGTTATTTATTAACTATTTTGTGTCACATAACTCTCTGGTTTAACAGAATAAAAATTCAAAATTTGAAAATTGCGAAATTTTCAAAATTTTGGCCAAAGTTCCATTTTTTTCACAAATAAACGCAAAAAATATCGACCTAAATTTACCACTAACATGAAGCCCAATATGTCACGAAAAAACAGTCTCAGAATCGCTAGGATCCGTTGAAGCGTTCCTGAGTTATTACCTCATAAAGGGACACTGGTCAGAATTGCAAAAAATGGCAAGGTCTTTAAGGTCAAAATAGGCTGGGTCATGAAGGGGTTAATGAAGTAGGTTGGACCCAATCACAGATGGCCTGAACCTTGACCGGGTCCATTTCAATAACAGATGGAGACAAATGAGTCCCAGAAATGAGACCTTCTGTACGCCAAAAAGACACTTTGATCCCTTCACATACAGAGCATTCTCTCTCAAAATCTGGAACACAGTCCGAACATGTTTCACATGAAAGTCCCAGTCATTGGAAAAAATCAAGATATCATCCAAATAAACAATCAGAAATTTATCCACAAAATTCCTGAAAATGTCATTCATGAAGGACTGGTGTTGTGAATGGACTTGAAATGAGTTCTGAGCAGAGGCTCCCTTTGGTGGTTACAAGCGGTACTGGACTGTCCAGTGAAGATTGTGAGGATTGGGAATCAGGTGTTACTGACTGGTCTTATATAAGGGAGTCGCCTTCCCATCAGGGTTGCCGGTGATCAATTGTTCTGGTCTCAATCCTTGATTCCTGTTTCCTTTGTAGCCTGCTGTGTCGTGTCTGCATCTCCTGCTATCAGATAAGACATTTTCTTCTTTTTGTTTTTGTGCTTGATTTTTGCATTTTGTCCTGCACTTCTGTGGGGGCCTTCTGGGTCCCCTCCGGGGCTTTTTGCCCTCTCAGTTTAGTTCAGCCACTGATGTTTTTACATTTGCTTTTTTCCAGTTTTTTCAGTGGCTGCTGTTTTGATTTTGTTACACCAGAGAACTAATTTAGGTGGTAGAGGTCGTGTGATCTCAGGTGTTTTTGAAATTAGTAGAGTTGGTGCTTTTCAGGGTTTTTTGGGATTGCAGTAAGTGCCCTTCCTATCCTTTTCTATTTAGGTAGTTTGGGCCCCAACATTTGCTCATACTATTTTCTGTCTGTGTCAGTATTTCTTCTTGTCTCACCGCCATTACATGTTTGGGGGCTTTCTATACTCTTTGGGGATCTGCTCCGGGGCAGATAGCTTTCCTCTTTCTACCTTTAGGTGTAGTTAGTTTCTCAGGCTGTGACGAGGCGTCTAGGACCAACGTAGGAACGCTCCACGGCTGCCTCTAGTTGTGGTGGTTAGTCAGGGTACTGCAATTTTATAGATTCCAACTGCTCTGGTGTATTGCCTTTTTACCTGCACTCCTCAGCTACCGAAACATAACAGTATCACAGGCCCAAAAATTGAAAATTGTATGGTACTCACAGAAGGGAAAAATATTGTGAAAGAAAAAAGGTTGTCAGAGTTGTCAGAAATATTTTTCTGTTTGTTGCATTTTTTTTTTCCTCTGTATCTCTGGGTGCTGGGGAGGATTTTTTTTTCTCTCAATGGAGTTTGCACAGTTGTCTGGTCGTGTGGATCAGCTTGCCACTGAGGTTCGGAGTATTGCTACCTATCTTGCTAGGTTGCCTGTTGTGGAACCTAGGATTCCCATGCCAGATTTGTTTTTAGGGGATCGAGCTAAGTTTCTGAATTTCAAAAATAATTGTAAATTGTTTTTTGCCTTAAAATCTAAGTCCTCAGGGAACGCAGCGCAGCAGGTTCAAATTGTCATCTCTCTCCTGCGCGGCGATCCTCAGGATTGGGCTTTTTCCCTGACACCTGGGGATCCTGTTTTGAGTGATGTTGATGCATTTTTTCAGGCTTTGGGGTAATTGTACGATGAGCCTAATGTCACTGATCAAGCTGAAAAAGCCTTGTTGGCATTAAATCAGGGGCTTGATGACGCTGAGTTATACTGTCAGAGATTCCGTAGGTGGGCAGTCCTGACCAAATGGAATGATGATGCTTTGGCAGCCCTTTTTCGGAAGGGTCTGTCAGATAATGTAAAGGATGTTATGGTGGGATTCCCTGTCCCCTCTGATCTCAATGATTCTATGTCATTAGCGATTCAAATTGACAGACGTTTGCGTGAGCGGAGAAGTATGCGTGGAATAGTGTTGCCTTGTGAACCTGCTTCTGAATCCATGCAGTGTGATAGAGTGGTTTCTGAGGCACAGCGTCATGAGTTTAGAAAGCGCAATGGGTTATGTTTCTACTGTGGTGATGCCTCTCATGCTATTTCAGTCTGCCCTAAGCGGGGAAGACGTTTTGCACGCTCAGTTGTCTTGGGTAGTGTTCAGACTAAATTTTTATTAACTGTTACTCTGATATGCTCTCTGTCCTCATTTTCTGCTCAGGCTTTCGTTGATTCGGGAGCAGCTATTAACCTGATGGATTTTGATTTTGCTAAACGTTGTGGGTTTCCCTTGATACCCCTACGGAAGTCTATTCCCCTACTGGGGATCGATTCTACCCCTTTGGCTGAGAATAAACCTCAGTTCTCTACTCAGGTGATAATGAGGGTTGAACCTGATCATCAGGAGAGCTGCAAATTTTTGGTTCTGTATAATCTGCATGACATTATCGTACTGGGTTTCCCTTGGTTACAGTCTCATAATCCTGTTTTGGATTGGAAATCTGTGTCTGTAACCAGTTGGGGCTGCCAATGTGTTAATACCAACATTCCTGTTTTTTCTGCCTCCCCCCAGGCTCAGGATGTTCCTGACTTTTTGATTGATTTTTCTGATGTGTTTAGCGAAAGTAAATCTGCATCCTTGCCTCCCCATAGGAGCTATGACTGCGCTATTGAATTAGTGCCTGGTAGTAAATTCCCTAAAGGTCGCCTTTTTAACTTGTCTGTACCTGAACATGACGCTATGCGGTCTTATATCAAGGAGTCATTGGAGAAGGGTCATATCAGACCATCCTCTTCACCCTTAGGTGCCGTTTTTTTCTTTGTGGCCAAAAAGGATGGTTCATTAAGGCCGTGTATTGATTATCGTCTTTTGAACAATATTACTGTGAAATATCAATATCCGTTACCCTTGATTTCTGACCTGTTTTCCAGGGTGAAAAACGCTACTTGGTTTACCAAGCTTGACCTCAGGGGGGCATATAACCTTATTCGCATTAAGCACGGGGATGAATGGAAGACGGCATTTAATACCCCTGAGGGGCATTTTGAGTACCTTGTGATGCCCTTTGGGCTCACTAATGCTCCTTCTGTCTTCCAGTCCTTCATGAATGACATTTTCAGGGATTTTGTGGATAAATTTCTGATTGTTTTATTTGGATGATATCTTGATTTTTTCCAATGACTGGGACTCTCATGTGAAACATGTTCGAACTGTATTCCAGATTTTGAGAGAGAATGCTCTGTATGTGAAGGGATCAAAGTGTCTTTTTGGCGTACAGAGGATCTCATTTTTGGGATTCATTTTGTCCCATCTGTTATTGAAATGGACCCGATCAAGGTTCAGGCCATCTGTGATTGGGTCCAACCTACTTCATTAAAGGCTCTTCAAAGATTTTTGGGTTTTGCCAATTTTTATCGTAAATTTATTGGTAATTTCTCGGTTATTGTTAAACCATTAACTGATTTGACGAAAAAGGGTTCTGATGTGGTGAATTGGCCTCCTGAGGCAGTCTCTGCATTTCAGTTACTTAAGCAGAGATTCACTTCTGCTCCTGTTCTACGGCAGCCTGATGTTTCTCTGCCATTTCAGGTGGAGGTTGATGCCTCTGAAATTGGGGCAGGTGCCGTTTTGTCCCAAAGAGAATCCAGAGACCTCTAAGAGTAACCCTTGTGCCTTTTTCTCTCGAAAATTTTCTCCTACTGAACGTAATTATGACGTGGGTAATCGTGAGTTATTGGCCATGAAGTGGGTTTTTGAAGAGTGGAGACATTGGCTGGAGGGAGCCAAACATCAGGTGGTGGTCCTTACGGACCATAAGAATCTGGTTCATCTGGAATCTGCCAAGCGACTTAATCCTAGACAGGCCAGGTGGGCCTTGTTTTTCACACGTTTTAATTTTGTGGTTTCCTTTCTTCCTGGCACTAAGAATGTTAAGGCGGATGCCCTCTCGAGGAGTTTCCTTGCGGACTCTCCTGGGTTATCTGATCCTTCTGTTATTTTGAAAGAAGGTGTAGTTCTTTCCGCCATCTCACCCAATTTGAGACTGGCTCTGGAGGGGTGTCAGGAGGATAGGCCCGAGCGCTGCCCTGTTGGGAAATTGTTTGTCCCGGACCAGTGGAAAAAGAGTGTGATGTCTGAGATTCATTGTTCCGCGTTGGCCGGTCATCCCGGAATTTTTGGTACCAGAGACTTGGTTAGTCGGTCCTTTTGGTGGCCTACCTTGTCTCGTGATGTCAGGGAATTTGTGAAGTCCTGCGGGACTTGCTCTCGCTCCAAGCCTTGCTCTCGCTCTAGTGGTTTGTTGATGCCATTGCCTGTGCCCAAGAGACCATGGACCCATATCTCTATGGATTTAATTTCCGACCTCCCTGTTTCTCAGAGAATGACCGTCATCTGGGTGATTTGTGATAGGTTTTCCAAGATGATACATCTTGTGCCATTACCTAAGTTGCCTTCCTCCTCTGAATTGGTGCCTTTGTTCCTTCAGCACGTGGTTCGTTTACACGGCATTCCTGAGAACATTGTGTCTGACAGAGGAGTCCAGTTTGTTTCAAGATTTTGGAGGACCTTTTGTTCTAAACTTGGTGTTCAATTGTCTTTCTCCTCGGCGTTTCATCCTCAGACCAATGGTCAAACTGAGAGAACAAACCAGACATTGGAGACTTATCTAAGATGCTTTGTGTCTGCTGATCAGGATGACTGGGTCTCTTTTTTGCCTTTGGCTGAGTTTGCTCTTAATAATAGGGCTAGCTCTGCCACTTTGATGTCTCCATTTTTCTGTAATTCTGGGTTTCACCCTCGATTTTCTTCAGGACAGACGGAGGCTTCTGTCTGTCCAGGTGTTGACTCTGTTGTGGAGCGTATGCAACAGATTTGGGACCAGGTAGTGGAGAGGTTGTCCCTCTCTCAGGAGAGGGCCCAGCGGTTTGCCAACCGGCATAGGACTGATGGTCCTCGTTTTAAAGTGGGGGACTTGGTCTGATTGTCCTCAAAAAATATTCCTATGAGAGTAGCATCTCCTAAATTTAAGCCTAGGTTCATTGGACCTTATAAGATCATGGAGATTCTTAATCCTGTTTCTTTTCGTTTGCTTCTTCCAGGGACATTTAAGATCCATAACGTGTTCCACAAGTCCTTGTTGAAGAGGTTTGTTGAGCCAGTGGTTCCTACTGCTGTGCCTCCTGACCCTGTTCTGGTTGAGGGCAATCTGGAGTTTGTGGTTGAGAAAATATTGAATTCTCGTTTTTCTAGACGGAAACTCCAGTATTTGGTTAAGTGGAGAGGTTATGGTCAGGAAGACAATTCTTGGGTGTTTGCTTCGGACATCCATGCTAGGAGACTCATCCGTGCGTATCATAGAACTCATCCTGACCGACCTGGTTGCTCAAGTGAGGGTTCGGTGACCCCTCCTCAAGGGGGGGGTACTGTTGTGAATGGACTTGAAATGAGTTCTGAGCAGAGGCTCCCTCTGGTGGTTACAAGCGGTACTGGACTGTCCAGTGAAGATTGTGAGGATTGGGAATCAGGTGTTACTGACTGGTCTTATATAAGGGAGTCGCCTTCCCATCAGGGTTGCCGGTGATCAATTGTTCTGGTCTCAATCCTTGATTCCTGTTTCCTTTGTAGCCTGCTGTGTCGTGTCTGCATCTCCTGCTATCAGATAAGACATTTTCTTCTTTTTGTTTTTGTGCTTGATTTTTGCATTTTGTCCTGCACTTCTGTGGGGCCTTCTGGGTCCCCTCCGGGGCTTTTTGCCCTCTCAGTTTAGTTCAGCCACTGATGTTTTTACATTTGCTTTTTTCCAGTTTTTTCAGTGGCTGCTGTTTTGATTTTGTTACACCAGAGAACTAATTTAGGTGGTAGAGGTCGTGTGATCTCAGGTGTTTTTGAAATTAGTAGAGTTGGTGCTTTTCAGGGTTTTTTGGGATTGCAGTAAGTGCCCTTCCTATCCTTTTCTATTTAGGTAGTTTGGGCCCCAACGTTTGCTCATACTATTTTCTGTCTGTGTCAGTATTTCTTCTTGTCTCACCGCCATTACATGTTTGGGGGCTTTCTATACTCTTTGGGGATCTGCTCCGGGGCAGATAGCTTTCCTCTTTCTACCTTTAGGTGTAGTTAGTTTCTCAGGCTGTGACGAGGCGTCTAGGACCAACGTAGGAACGCTCCACGGCTGCCTCTAGTTGTGGTGGTTAGTCAGGGTACTGCAATCTCATAGATTCCAACTGCTCTGGTGTATTGCCTTTTTACCTGCACTCCTCAGCTACCGAAACATAACAGACTGGAAGACGGAAGGAGCATTAGTGAGCCCAAAGGGCATAAATAGGTACTCAAAATGCCCCTCTGGGAAATTAAACGCCGTCTTCCATTCATCCCCGTGCTTAATGTGAATAAGGTTATACGCCCCCTGAGGTCAAGCTTGGTAAACCAAGTAGCACTTTTCACCCTGGAAAACAGGTCAGAGATCAAGGGTAACGTATATTGATATTTCACAGTGATATTGTTCAAGAGACGATAATCAATACACGGCCTTAATGAACCATTCTTTTTGGCCACAAAGAAAAAACCGGCACCCAAGGGTGAAGAGGATGGTCTGATATGACCCTTCTCCAATGACTCCTTGATATAAGACCGCATAGCGTCATGTTCAGGTACAGACAAGTTAAAAAGGCGACCTTTAGGGAATTTACTACCAGGCACTAATTCAATAGCGCAGTCATAGCTCCTATGGGGGGGCAAGGATGCAGATTTACTTTCGTTAAACACATCAGAAAAATCAGTCAATAAGTCAGGCACATCTTGAGCCTGGGAGAGGCATAAAAAACAGGAGTGTTGGCATTAACACATTGGCAGCCCCAACTGGTTACAGACACAGATTTCCAATCCAAAACAGGATTATGAGACTGCAACCAAGGGAAACCTAGTACAATAATGTCATGCAGATTATACAGCACCAAAAATTTGCAACTCTCCTGATGATCGGGTTCAACCCTCATTATCACCTGAGTAGAGAACTGGGGTTTATTCGCAGCCAAAGGGGTAGAATCAATCCCCAGTAGGGGAATAGACTTCCGTAGGGGTATCAAGGGAAACCCACAACGTTTAGCAAAATCAAAATCCATCAGGTTAATAGCTGCTCCCGAATCAACAAAAGCCTGAGCAGAAAATGTGGACAGGGAGCAAATCAGGGTAACAGTCAACAGAAATTTAGTCTGAACACTACCCAAGACAACTGAGCGTGCAAAACATCTTCCCCGCTTAGGGCAGACTGAAATAGCATGAGAGGCATCACCACAGTAGAAACATAACCCATTGCGTTTTCGAAACTCATGACGCTGTGCCCCAGAAGCCACTCCATCACACTGCATGGGTTCAGAAGCTGGTTCACAAGGCAACACCATTCCACGCATACCTCTATGGTCACGCAAACGTCTGTCAATTTGAATCGCCAATGACATAGAATCATTGAGACCAGAGGGAGCAGGGAAACCCACCATAACATCTTTTACATTCTCTGACAGACCCTTCCAAAAAAGGGCTGCCAAAGCATCATCATTCCATTTGGTCAGAACTGCCCACTTTTGGAATTTCTGACAGTACAACTCAGTGTCCTCAAGCCCCTGATTTAATGCCAACAAGGTTTTTTCAGCTTGATCAGTGACATTAGGTTTATCGTATAATAACCCCAGAGCCAGAAAAAATGCATCAACATTACTCAAAATAGGGTCCCCAGGTGTCAGGGAAAAAGCCCAATCCTGGGGATTGCCACGCAGGAGAGAGATGACAATTTGAACCTGCTGTGCTGCGTTCCCTGAGTACTTAGGTTTTAAGGCAAAAAACAACTTACAGTTATTTTTGAAATTCAGAAATTTATCTCGATCCCCCAAAAACAAATCTGGCATGGGGATCCTAGGTTCCACAACCGGCAACCCTGCAAGATAGGTAGCAATACTCCGAACTTCAGTGGCAAGCTGATCCACACGGCCAGACAACTGTGCAAACTCCATTGAGAGAAAAAAAAAATCCTCCTCAGCACCCATAGAAAAAGAGGGAAAAAAAATGCAACAAACAGAAAAAAAAAAAATCACTGACAACTCTGACAACTTTTTTCTTTCCACATTATTTTTCCCTTCTGTGAGTACCATATAATTTTCAGTTTGGCCGGTGATACTGTTATGTTTTGGTAGCTGAGGAGAGCAGGCAAAAACAGCAATACATCAGAGAGGTTGGAATCTACTGGATTGCAGTACCCTGACTAACCACCACAACTAAAGGCAGCCGTGGAGCGTTCCTACGTTGGTCCTAGACGCCTCGTCACAGCCTGAGAGTCTAACTACACCTAAAGATAGAAAGAGGAAAGCTATCTGTCCCGGAGCAGATCCCCAAAGAACATAGGAAGCCCCCAAACATGTAATGGCGGTTAGACAAGAGGAAATACAGACACAGACAGAAAATAGTATGAGCAAACGCTGGGGCCCAATCTGACTAGACAGAAAAGGATAGGAAGGATACTTACTGCAATCCAAAAAAAACCCTAAAAAAAAAACCAACGCTACCAATTGCAAGAACACCTGAGATCACACGACCTCTACCACCTAAATTAGTTCTCTGGTGTAGCAAAACTAAGCCGCAGCCACAGAAAAAAACGGAAAAGGCAAATGAACAAACAACAGTGGCTCCAGAGGAACCGAGAGGAACCCAAGCCCCCCAGGGAGGGGAACCTGGCCAACCTCACAGAAATGCAGAGAAATATGCAAATGGCAAGCACAAAAACAAAAAACAGAAAATATCTTATCTGAGAGCAGGAGAAGAGGCAAGACTCAGCAAGCTTCCAAGTGAACCAGGAAACAACGTTGAGACAAGAACAATTGATCACCGGCAACCATGATGGGGGGAAACCTCCCTTATATCCAGCCAGTCTGTGATTCCTGATTGCCAATACTCATTGAATGGTTCAGTACCGTTTGTAACCACCAGAGGGAGCTTCTGCTCAGTAAAACATTCATAACATTCAGGGTCTGATGCACAGCATGCAAACCACCTGTCACTTGTTGCTTGTTGGCAGCACATTCCCTGAAGAAATGCCATGCCAGGCAACTCTTTTGAGCTGTCATTTTGTGTGCTGATTTCACCAACTCAGTGGACAGCAGCAGCCAATGTACTGGCACGTTACTAGGATGGCCTCAGCTCCATGTGGGATCTAGGACCTCCGCATTATCTTCCATTGACTCCTCAACCCTGCCCTCCGTACCAGTCTTCACACCATAGAAAGACGCTACAGTTGGCAACTGATTTTCTTCTGACATGTGCTGCAGCGGTCCACTTACCGTGTGCACTAGCTCTCCAACGTACTCATCCACCAACATAACAAGTGGTTGGGCATCAGTGCACTCAGTCTCTTCCACTTATGGGTAGGGCCAGATGGATGGGCCACAAAACCACAGCCAGTGGAGTCGTCAAAATGCAGAAGAGACTGCTGCATGACTTGGGGCTCAAACTGCTTGGCTGATTTGCAAAGAGGTGAGGTGGAAACCAGATGACCATGGTGCTCAGGTGCCAACTGTATATTTTCTGCAGTGGACCAGATGGAAGATAATGTGAAGGAACTGGAGCCACTGTCAGCCATCCAATCTAACACCTTTTCAACATCTTGTAGCCTCATCATTTGCATAGCAGTGTGACAGTGTCACTGGTTTTATATGTGAGGGGAGGTATGTGTCACACAGGATGCTCTCCTGTGTGAATTAAGACCTACTTTATTTATCCGCCAGCATGTTATATGCTGGTAGGTTTACTCTGTTAAAGGGTGTGCGGTTTTATGGGAATGGCGAGAGGGCGGGACGCATTCCCCCTACCTCCCCTCAGGGTGTGGCTGAGCAATGTGTAAAAGCTCAGTCCTGTTTTTTTTCTGAGGAGTGTGGTCTGGAGAGGAAAGTCTCCAGACAGTATAGTGGAAGCTGGAGAGCTTTCCACAAGGACTTTAGCAGTGCAGTTTATGCTACCGAGAGCGGGCGGAACCCACTCATCTATTTGACTGAGTTATTGTTTTTTTTTTTATGTTTTTGCCGTTTAACCCAGAGGGGTCATGTTTACTTTTCCTGCGAAACCTGCATGAGTTTATGGCTGGTAATAAACCAGCAGAAAGAAAACCCAGAGAACGTGTGTCCTGAGTCTGCCTTCAGGAGAGCCGAGCGAGTCGTCTTGCCACAGTTGGTGTGAGAGTGCGTGCAGGATTCCAGGAACACGTGTACCTGCCACAAAGACCGGTGGATGTCCTAGGTGAAGGCTGCCAGCCAGCCAGAGAAGTCCGGCAGCATGGAGGAGCTCGTTAAGCACCTGGTCCAGGCCCAGCAGAGCATGCAGCAGCAACACCTACAGAGCCAGCAGAGCATACAGCAGGCCCAGCAGAGCATGCAGCAGCAGCACCAGGAGACGACCAAACTGTTGCTTCAAGCAGATCCAGTTGCAGCAAAATTCACAGCAGCAGCACCAGCAGGAGGCGCAACAGCAGATACAGCTTTTGGCGGACGCCATCCAGAGCAGGGCGGCCACCCCAACCCCAGGGCCGACTGATGATTCTCACGTCAGGAAGGCGGTAAGGCGGGCCATGCAGAAGATGACCCCTGGGATGATGTAGAAGCATTTCTGACTGTTTTTGAGAGGGTGGCTGATCGGGAGAGACTTCCACCAGCACAGTGGGCAGAGGTTCTGGCGCCATATTTATCGGGTGAACCCCAAAAAGCGTATTTTGACTTGGCGCTGCAAGATGCTAAGGAATATCCCAAACTAAAGACAGAGATCTTAGCACGTCTGGGAGTAAATATGGCAGTAAGAGCCCAGCGAGTTCATCACTGGGCATATGCTAGCAACAAACCCCCTCGTTCGCAGATGTTTGACCTACTGCATCTTGTTCAGAAGTGGCTACAACCGGAGTCCTCCACTCCGGCCCAGATGGTTGAGCGGGTGGTGATTGACAGATTCATGCATTCCCTTCCCAAGTCAGTACAGACCTGGGTTGCCCAGGGTGATCCCCAGAACGCAGATGACTTTATCGGCCTGGTAGAGAGGTACCAGGTAGTGGAGAGATCTCTTGGGAAACCGGATGCAATCACTTCTCCCTACTGGGATACCCAAAATGGGGTGGGTTCACCACGGAAGGGGTCTAGAGCCACCACTGGGGGGCGTCCCACTCTTATTGAAGGTGCCTTTAGAACAGTTGGGAAAGATATAGTTTGCTGGCGATGTCACAACCCTGGACATGTAGCCGCCAGGTGTCAAATATCCCCTGAGCCCATGGACTGCAGCCTAGGCAGACGGGTCTCCTATTATGCCTATACAGCCTGTAGCGTGGACTGTCGACCCGGCGAGGGACCGCAGGCGTGTGCAGTATCCATTAATGGAATAAAAGTGCTTGGGCTGTTGGACTCCGGGAGTATGGTGACCTTGATCAGAGCATCCCTTCCCCACCAGTTGATACCTTCGAAAACCCTGGGTGTTCGGTGCATCCATGGTGACGCCAAGGACTATCCGTGGCCACAGTAACAGTGGGGACAGACTGTGGTGCCCAGTCCCATGAAGTCGGGGTGGTAAAGGACCTGATACATCCCAGTCATATTGGGCCGTGATTTTTCCTTGTTCTGGGACTTGTGGGGGAAGGGAACTGGACTAAGTAGCATGGGGAAAAGCGAGATCCTTGAAGGAGAACTCCCGACAGAGTCTCAGAGAGAGGAATTCCCACTGTGCATCCTTGTCGGTGATAAGGGGGAGACGGTGACCGAGGAGGCCGACCTACCTGCGTTAGATATGTCCAGAAAGAACTTTGGGACTGCTCAAGTTCGAGACCTGACCTTAAAAGGGGCGTTCACCAGGTTACTGTATGTAATGGGGTTGCCCAAGAGCCGGGGGCCGACACCAGATTCCCCCACTTTGCAGTACAGGGGGAGTTGCTATATCGGGTGGCCAAACTGAGGGGCGGTGAGATAGTGGAACAGCTGATAGTGCCGGGGCCATACAGACGGCGGGTGCTAGATATGGCCCATTCACATGTTCTGGGGGGACACCTAGGGTCGAGAAAACTCAGGAGAGGATACTGAGGAGGTTTTATTGGCCAGGGTGTTATCAAGAAATTCAAAACTTTTGTAGGTCCTGCCCCACCTGCCAAATAACCGCTCCCTCCTCCCATTTCCGTAGCCCCTTAGTTCCACTACCTGTGATAGAGGTTCCCTTTGAGAGGATCGCCATGGACCTCGTGGGCCCCATAGTCAAATCAGCTCGGGGCCACCAATATATCCTGGTCGTCATGGACTATGCGACTCGGTATCCAGAAGCGGTTCCCCTAAGGAACATGTCCAGTAAAAGTATAGCCCGAGAATTGGTCCATATTTTTGCTCGGACAGGTCTACCAAAAGAGATTCTAACAGACCAAGGAACCCCCTTCATGAGCAAGGTGATGAAGGAGCTTTGCAGAGTCCTTCAGATAACTCAGCTGCGGACCTCGGTTTATCATCCACAAATGGACGGCCTAGTGGAACGCTTCAACAAGACCTTAAAGGCGATGCTCAAGAAGGTCGTTGAAAAGGATGGGAGAGACTGGGACTACCTGCTCCCATTTCTGCTTTTCTCGGTCAGAGAAGTTCCTCAAGCCTCCACTGGCTTCTCTCCATTTGAGCTCCTATATGGGCGGCATCCAAGAGGTCTCCTAGACATCGCCAAGGAAACTTGGGAGGCTGAAGTCACGCCACACCGGAGTATCATCGAACATGTCGCCCAGTTACAGGAGAGAATGTCAAAGGTGATGCCCATCATAAAGGAACATCTCCTCCAGGCGCAGGAAGCCCAGGCGAGGGTCTATAACCGGTCAGCGAGACTAAGACAGTTCCAGCCCGAGACCGTGTTTTGGTGCTGATCCCTACCGTCGAGAGCAAGTTCCTCGCCAAATGGCAAGGTCCATACGAGGTGGTGGAGAAAGTCAGCGAGGTTAATTATAGAGTCCACCAGCCTGGCCGAAGGAAGGCACATCAAATATATCATATAAACTTGCTCAAGCCGTGGCGGGACCGTGAACCTGTGGAAACTCCTTGCCTGGGAGCCGCACCAGAAGGCAAGGTGGAGGAGGTCACTATTGCAGAGACTCTATCACCGGCCCAGAAGCAACAGTGTCGAGAATTACTACAGCAGAATCGGGAGCTGTTCTCAGAGTTGCCAGGGCATACACAAGTGGTAGAGCATGACGTGCTGACAGAACCGCATGTACGAGTGAATTTGAAGCCGTATCGGATTCCGGAAGCACGCCGGGAGGTGATCTCGGCTGAGGTGAAGAGGATGTTAGACCTCGGGGTAATAGAGGAGTCAAAGAGTGGGTGGTCGAGCCCAATCGTCCTCGTGCCGAAACCCAATGGAGAGTGGAGGTTTTGTAATGACTACCGTCGGCTGAATGAGGTATCCAAGTGTGACGCGTACCCGATGCCCCGCGTCGACGAACTCATCGAGAGGCTTGGACCGGCGAGGTACATCACCACTCTTGACCTGACGAAGGGCTACTGGCAGATCCCCATGTCCCAGATGGCTAAAGAGAAGACTGCTTTCTCAACACCAGATGACTGTTTTCAATACACGCGGATGCCGTTCGGACTACAAGGGGCACCAGCCACTTTCCAGAGGGCTATGGATCGGATCCTAGCCCCACATAAGAAGTATGCCGCAGCCTACCTCGACGACATTGTGGTCTTTAGCTCAGACTGGGCTAGTCACCTACCTAAACTACAGGCCGTTTTGGATGCGCTAAGGAAAGCAGGATTTACCATAAATCCGAGAAAGTGTGCCATCGGAAAAGAGGAGGCCAAGTACCTGGGCTATGTTGTTGGGAGAGGCGAAATAAAGCCGCAAATCAAGAAAGTGGAGGCAATTCAAACCTGGCCGCAACCGCTCTCAAAGAAGCAGGTGAAAGCATTCCTGGGAATGGTGGGATACTACCGGCGGTTTATCCCGAATTTCGCCATGATTGCCGCCCCACTAACAGATCTTCTAAAAGGCACCAAATCAACCATGGTGAAATGGACGGAAGAAACGGAGACCGCGTTTCAAAAGCTGAAGCTAACACTGTGCAAGCAGCCTGTCCTGGTCGCGCCAGACTTTAAGAAAGAATTTGTGGTCCAGACTGACGCATCAGAGGTTGGTCTCGGGGCCGTACTCTCCCAAGAAATAAATGGGGAAGAACATCCCATTCTCTATCTAAGCCGAAAGCTGTCCTCCTGCGAGAAGAACTACGCCATAGTAGAGAAAGAGTTTTTAGCCATAAAATGGGCCGTGGATACACTGAAATATTACCTACTAGGCCGGAAGTTTGAATTAGTATCAGACCATGCCCCGTTGAGATGGTTGAGGGAAAAGAGGGGAAAAAATGCTAAGGTAACTAGATGGTTCCTAGAGCTTCAAGATTTTAACTTTCACGTGGAGCATAGGCCAGGGAAGTTACATGGGAATGCAGATGCCCTCTCTAGGATTCCCTGTCTGGTGTCAGAAGGTGCCCAAACCCCCAGCTTTGGGCAGAGGGGGGGAATATGTGACAGTGTCACTGGTTTTATATGTGAGGGGAGGTATGTGTCACACAGGATGCTCTCCTGTGTGAATTAAGACCTACTTTATTTATCCGCCAGCATGTTATATGCTGGTAGGTTTACTCTGTTAAAGGGTGTGCGGTTTTATGGAATGGCGAGAGGGCAGGACGCATTCCCCCTACCTCCCCTCAGGGTGTGGCTGAGCAATGTGTAAAAGCTCAGTCCTGTCTTTTTTCTGAGGAGTGTGGTCTGGAGAGGAAAGTCTCCAGACAGTATAGTGGAAGCTGGAGAGCTTTCCACAAGGACTTTAGCAGTGCAGTTTATGCTACCGAGAGCGGGCGGAACCCACTCATCTATGGACTGAGTTATTGTTTTTTTTTTTTATGTTTTTGCCGTTTAACCCAGAGGGGTCATGTTTACTTTTCCTGCGAAACCTGCATGAGTTTATGGCTGATAATAAACCAGCAGAAAGAAAACCCAGAGAACGTGTGTCCTGAGTCTGCCTTCAGGAGAGCCGAGCGAGTCGTCTTGCCACAGCGGTCTTTGGGCCTATGGAAGGATGCATAGCGTCCTGTTGCCTGCATGCACAAGAGGAAGTGTTGTTTTTGGACGCATTGCAGGTACAGTACTACCACATCCTCTTGTGCATCAGCTACACCACCACCGTCAGCAGCTACACCAGCACCACCATGGTAACATCCACGTCCCCCATTTGATGCGCTCCTCATTTTTGGAAGTGATTTTTGTAAACACTACTCACAAAAAGATGGTGGAAGAGTAGATTTATTTATTTGCAAAAGTACTAGAAAACACACATTGGTCTAGAAACTTTATTTCTTTGGCCTACTAATGGCAACAACATGACCAATGCCAATTATTTATTAGCAACTCTACTAGAAAACACACAATGGTCGTGAAAAAGTATTTCTTTGGCCTATAAATGGTAACAAGAAGGCTGATGCCAATTATTTATTTTCAACACTACTAGAAAACACACAGCGGTCCTTAAAAAATATTTATTTGGCCTATAAATGGCAATAAGTTGACTGATGCCAATTATTTATTTGCAACACTACTAAAAAACACACAGAAGTACTGAAAAATTATATATTTGACCTACTAATGGCAACGAGATGACTGATGCCAATTATTTATTTCCCAGACTACTATTCAACACACACCGGTTTAGAAAAATATTTCTTTGGCCTAGAAATGGCAATGAGACAGCTGATACCAATTATTTTTTTCCCAGACTACGAAAAAAAACACATTGGTTCAGAAGAATGATATCTTTGCACTATAAATGGCAACAAGATTGCTGATGCCAATTATTTATTTCCCAGACTACTATAAAACACACACTGGCTTAGAAAAAATATTTATATAATATATAAATATAAATAATATTATATAAATATAGGGGCAGCACGATTGCTTAGTGGTTAGCACTGCAGCCTTGCAGCGCTGGAGTCTTGGATTCAAATCCCATCAAGGATACCATCTGCAAAGAGTTTGTATGTTCTCCCTGTGTTTGCGTGGGTTTCCTCCCACATTCCTAAGAATACACATTCCCACAATCTAAGTTCTTTGGCCTATAAATGGCAATAAGATGGCTGATGCCAATTATTTATTTCCCAGAGTACTATAACACACACACTGGTTTAGAAAAATTATTTACTTAGGGAATTTAGATTGTGAGCCCCATCGGGGACAGTAATGCGTGCAAACTGTAAAGCGCTGTGAAATATGTTAGCGCTATATAAAAATAAAGATTATTATTATTTATTTTCCCTAGAAATGGCAACAAGCCAGCTGCTGATAATTATTTATTTCCCAGATTACTAGAAACCACACAGCAGCTTAAAGGCACAGTACTCCCACAGGTAGATGGTGCAGAGCACACACAGCAGCTTAAAGAAACAGTACTCCCACAATATGGGTAGCAGAGGGCACACAGCAGAGTCAAAATCTGTCCCACACTCTACATGCATCCTATCACTACACTAATGATAGCAGAATGGCGGCGGCACTCGTGATTCGGCCTTTATACAGGCTTGGTGCGCAGGCCCATAACAGCCAAGCTACTACTTGACATGGCTATGATTGCTCCGGAAGTGCCCACAGTCTAAAAGCTTGTTGATTGGCTGAGCTGCAGCCTTTCAACAACTTTATTAGACTGGTGAATGCTAACAGGAAACCAGACGTACATGAAAAAGTCTGTATTCGGGGTTCGGTACTGGATGCTAGGTGCCCAGTACAGACCCCAAACTTTACAGTTCGGGTTCTCTCATCCATACTGTTGACTAGAGTAGCAACAGAATTAAAGACTGAATCTATGCACCAGAGTAATTGTCTTATTGATGACTGTGAAGAAACAAATAGAATCTTAATTTCCCAGACAACCATGTTTTTGTAAACCCATAAGAATTGACTTTTTATCTGTATAATGGCTTGTGGATGTAAGTGTTTGTCTTTCTAAAGGCACCCAGGCCAGCGGACAAGAGCACCCACTGACCCCGTTTCTCCACAATTGGCGGCAGCAGTGGGATACTACTCAGCCCGGTGGAACCGGGGGAACAGCAGGGGGCTGGTGTTCTCACACACCGTCCAGGGCTCCAGAACCAGGGAGGCATACAGACAGAACCAGTAGACCATTGATGAGGCATGCACAGCAGGTTTCGGACGCTAATATGTCCAACCCCACCAACTCTGCCTTGGGAAGAAGACCAGAGTGGATATATAGAGAGAGGGTAGCTTAGCGTGCACTCAGGTCTTGTAAATAATTGAGGTGCTGGTATAATGGACACATTAGTCAGATACCAAAGTAATAATTTTTACCGCACACTCGAAATGATCAATTTTGCAAAGTGGAAATTTTATTATAGAAAACCAAACTTGTGAGAGCAAAACAGGAATGTAAGCTATGAAGCGACACTAATACCGACGTTTTGGCTCAACCAGAGCCTTATTCATGCGGTCACTGAGAACAGAAAAAAACATATAAGTATCATGTATAACAAAAGAAACAGAGTTTCCACATGGACAAAATTAGAAAACAATATAATAAAATTCAAAGAAATCATCTCCATAGGATTTAACAGAGTGATAACAACTATGTACATTAGAATAATATTCCAGAGTAAATAAACAGATATAATCCTAGTATACTGGAACCAATGAGAGTGATCCCAAGGAAAAGAGAAAATTTACCTCAGTCCAAGGAATGATTGTGAGTAGACAGATATAGATAAATGTCCAAAATAAAGGGTAGCTGTAAGTAATAGTAATAGTGTTAAATTCATGCACTAATAAACAGTGTGTGATATTTCAAGAGATTGCCTAATACCTGTATCCTGTGGCCCTAATTGGGAAGGAACCCCAATAGTGTAGCAATCTAAAGAGGCATAGAGAATATCTAATAAAACAGCTGTATATTAGTGGTGTCTGACATAAAGTAGCGCCCAGAGAGGTTGTAGGAGTACCTGTTATGAGGTTATCTAGTGGTTGCCCCAAAATCAGGAAATGCTTTCAACCTGGAGAAGTAGATTCATAAGAGCTGCGCTAATACATAGTGACAGAACCGCTCTGTGGTAGCGGTCAGAGTATAAGTAAAATAAGTCCCCTACATCAGCGGTAAGCCTACCTGGCAATCGGTGTGGTTGGTGTCAGCAGCGCTCCTGTGCCTTGCTATGAATGGAATGCGAGGATAAGGGCTGAAAGGCGCTTGTTTAAAGCGCCCGGCCAGAAGTGGAGCTCCCGGACCGGAAGTGACGTTACGTCACTGGGGTATTGGTGTCAGGATGTACTAGACATGCGCAGTAGCTCAGCCAGTGTGCTGAATTGTCTCAGACACTGGTGGAAAGCATTTGTATAGGCAATAAGAAAAAAAGAAGATAGGGGCTTGTGCTGTTATATCTTTGGTACTATGCCAAAGGCAAATACAAGTATACGAGCACTAAGATAAGGGCAGTTAACACTAAATGGCAATGTTGCATATTATGTCAATCAATGAAAGAAGACATTAGTCACAATATATGGACCGGATGGTTAGGGACATGGAGCAGAAACCCGGCGAAGGAGTATACTCACCTTTTGGTGATGTATTAGTGGGTCTGTAAGAGAATAAATAGTATTAATATTGATTTACAGAAGCCAGTCAATTTCTCTATTGAGCCCTTTGGGGGCCAATGTATCCAGTTTATGGATCCGAAAGGTTTCTCTCTGTTTAAGTAATTTAATATGGTCACCACCTCTCCTGGGGCGAGGAACACCTTCTATAACCTGGAATTTTAATTGAGCCACGGAATGTCTAAGTTTTGAAAAATGATCAGGTAATGGAAGCCAGTTTTTTTGGCATCGGATAGTGGACTTATGACTGGCAATGCGGTCCTTTACATACTGGGTCGTCTCCCCAACATATAAAAGTCCGCATGGACACTTGACCAGGTATATCACAAAATTGGAGTCACAAGTGAAGAAGTCTTTTATTGGGAAGGATTTACCAGTTCTGGGGTGAGTAAAG
The DNA here is from genome assembly GCA_033576555.1 of Oophaga sylvatica. NCBI lineage: Eukaryota > Metazoa > Chordata > Amphibia > Anura > Dendrobatidae > Oophaga > Oophaga sylvatica. The sequence goes on from JARQOD010001583.1 coordinate 87,166, forward strand.
TGATCTGATCGAATAACATTCGAAGAAGCTGCACAGTTTAAACATGGAAATGTACCATGTCTGCGAGGGGCCAAGAACCTTTGATTATCCTTAGAGAGTGTACTGCCCATATCCGATCTCACAAGTTTGTCTCTAATGTTTGGTGCTCTTTTCTTGCACATCAATACCGGTGCTTCAAATGGCGCAATATTTGGATAGGCTTTATACAGAAGCGGCCAATGTTTCTTAATAATAGAATAAGCTTTGGGCATCAGGGGATGGAACGAGTGTACAAACGGTATCCTTTCTTAGGAAAAGTAGGTGGCTGGGAGAGGGAGGAGCGAGAGCACGGCTTTTTCTCATGAGTACCTGGTAGGATAGTGTCTACTTTAAATTCTGTGTCATGGTATCCAATCTGGCTTCCAGTACCTGTTTATCAGACACAATTCGTGATACTCTATTGAGTTGAGACCGTGGCAGACTATTCCTTGCTGATTGGGATGGCAGCTAGAATAATGTGAAGGATGTTCCTATCAGTGGGTTTACAGCAGAGATCTGTTGAATAAATTGCCATGTGAGTCCTGTATTACTCTAGTGTCAAGGAAAGGAATTGACTTAGTATCATAATGCAATGAAAATTGCAATTCAGGAAAAATTGAATTAAGGTAAGAATGAAATTCAAGTAAAGTGTTGTTGGGACCCGTCCACACAAAGAAAATGTCGTCAATGTAACGATGGTACCCAAGTGCAAAGCGAAGAAACAGATCATTGGAATACACATATGTTGACTCAAATGAATTCATAAATGCATTTGCATAAGCAGGCGCGACATTACGCCCATCGCGGTGCCGCATTTCTGGACATAATACGTGTCTTCATAAAGGAAGTAGTTCTCATGCAATACAAGATATAGTAGATCTAAGCACAATTGTATGGAATCCTTGGACAGGTCAGAGGACTCTAAAAGGGATTTCACAGCCTCAATCCCTTTATCATGGGTAATGGATGTGTATAAACTGTTAACGTCTAGGGTAACGAGAATACTTCCTGGTGGTATAGACCCCAACTGTTGAATAACCCTCAAGAAATGTCCTGTGTCGAGAAGATAAGATCTCGTAAGTTTAATCAGTGGCGTTAGAATTTTTTCTAAAAAGATGGATAGTGGTGACAGTACAGAATCCGTCGAGGCCACAATTGGTCTGCCGGGAGGGTTGTGAAGGGACTTGTGGATTTTCGGTAGAATATAGAAGACGGGCGTGACGGGGTGACAGTTGGTGAGAAAGGTGACCGTCTGTTGATCTATAGTGTGTTGATCACAGTATAACTTGAGAAGGGATTTGATCTTGTTTGTGATTGTGAAAACCGGGTCACCTGAAATAGGATGATAAGTATTGTGATCAGACAACTGTCTGTGAACCTCCTTATTGTAGTCAGTACGATTCATGACTACAATAGCACCGCCCTTATCAGCTGGTTTAATCACTATATTCCTATTATTGCTGAGAGTATTCAGAGCCTGTTTTTCCAGAGTAGACAAGTTAGAGTGGGGTGGAAAGAAACCGAGTTGTGCCTGGTGAGATAACATTTTCATATCACGATCAACTAAAGAGATGAAGGTTTCGGTTGCATGATAGATACGCGGAGGCAAAAATTTACTTGGATTTCGAAGACCAAGTGTTGAAATAGACAACTTGGAAGTAGACTCATTACGTGAAGGTGGCGTATCATCAGGGACAGGTGATATACCAAAATGGGTTTTTAGTCTGACAGTCCGAAAGAATCTCTCCAAGTCCCTCTCAAGTTGAAAAGAGTCCCACTTCGGAGTCGGGCAAAAGGATAACCCCTTTTGCTGCACCGAAAGTTCAGCAGGGGAGAGAAGATAGACCAAATATTAATCACTAAGTCTGACCTCTCACCTGAGAGCGAGTTGCCATTCGATCTCCTTGATCTCCTTGTAGGTCTGCGTGTCCTCCCCTGTGGGCTCTGGATAAAAAACGATTCTTTCCTGAATTGGTTGATGAGTCGCTCCCTGAGCTGAAAGAGCCTTGGTTTCGTCGATGTTGAGGCCTGCGCCAAGTGCCGGACGTATCGCTCCATCTGTAGATTCTATTCATAGAATAGTCATCCAGGTCACGCTGGAATTTTTGGCGTTTTCTTTCTTGAAGAGCTTTCTGATGATCAGACAAAATTTTGTCTGTCTTCGTTTTCAATGTGGTCCACTCTGCAGCCGGAATAGCGGTAGACAGTTGTGCCTCTATTGCCTGTATGTTTTGTTTTGTCTCTATTATAGATTTTTGGAGATATTCAATTGTCAAAATAATGATATCAAGGGAGCATTTGTTGAGGATATTCCTATATTTTTCACAATATTCTGAATTATCAGAAAAGAGAGTTGGTCGGAGGTTACTCCTAAGCCCTCTGGGAATTTTACTCTGCCTATGATATTCCGCTAATGTAATACAATGCAGGTCATAGGAGATTAATTTGCGTCGTTCTTTCTCATAGTCCCTGGTCCTAAGCTCATGAGTTGGGGTTTTAAGGAACTCATTGGAGCCAGTGACTTTGGATAAAATGTTAGTACTTGTAGCCAAATCGTAGACAAATATGTCAGTAGAAATGTGAGGATAAGGGAGGTGACCGGTGCTACAGCCAATAAACAATATCAAGAGGGTAGCTTTGCGTGCACTCAGGTCTTGTAAATAATTGAGGTGCTGGTATAATGGACACATTAGTCCGATACCAAAGTAATAATTTTTACTGCACACTCGAAATGATCAATTTTGCAAAGTGGAAATTTTATTATAGAAAACCAAACTTGTGAGAGCAAAACAAGAATGTAAGCTATGAAGCGACACTAATACCGACGTTTCGGCTCAACCAGAGCCTTATTCATGCGGTCGCTGCGAACAGAAAAAAACGTATAAGTTACATGTATAACAAAAGAAACAGAGTTTCCACATGGACAAAATTAGAAAACAATATAATAAAATTCAAAGAAATCATCTCCATAGGATTTAACAGAGTGATAACAACTATCTACATTAGAATAATATTCCAGAGTAAATAAACAGATATAATCCTAGTACACTGGAACCAATGAGAGTGATCCCAAGGAAAAGAGAAAATTTACCTCAGTCCAAGGAATGATTGTGAGTAGACAGATATAGATAAATGTCCAAAATAAAGGGTAGCTGTAAGTAATAGTAATAGTGTTAAATTCATGCACTAATAAACAGTGTGTGATATTTCAAGAGATTGCCTAATACCTGTATCCTGTGGCCCTAATTGGGAAGGAACCCCAATAGTGTAGCAATCTAAAAGAGGCATAGAGAATATCTAATAAAACAGCTGTATATTAGTGGTGTCTGACATAAAGTAGCGCCCAGAGAGGTTGTAGGAGTACCTGTTATGAGGTTATCTAGTGGTTGCCCCAAAATCAGGAAATGCTTTCAACCTGGAGAAGTGAATTCATAAGAGCTGCGCTGTTACATAGTGACAGAACCGCTCGGTGATAGCGGTCAGAGTGTAAGTAAAATCAGTCCCCTAAATCAGAGATAAGCATACCTGGCAATCAGTGTGGTTGGTGTAGCCCCAAAATCAGGAAATGCTTTCAACCTGGAGAAGTAGATACATAAGAGCTGTGCTAATACATAGTGACAGAACCGCTCTGTGGTAGCGGTCAGAGTATAAGTAAAATAAGTCCCCTACATCAGCGGTAAGCCTACCTGGCAATCGGTGTGGTTGGTGTCAGCAGCGCTCCCGCGCCTTGCTATAAATGGAATGCGAGGATAAGGGCTGAAAGGCGCTTGTTTAAAGCGCCCGGCCGGAAGTGGAGCCGATTGCCAGGTAGGCTTACCGCTGATTTAGGGAACTTATTTTACTTATACTCTGACCGCTACCACAGAGCGGTTCCAATTGTGGCCTCGTCGGATTCTGTACTGTCACCACTATCCATCTTTTTAGAAAAAATTCTAACGCCACTGATTAAACTTACGAGATCTTATCTTCTCGACACAGGACATTTCTTGGGGTTATTCAACAGTTGGGGTCTATACCACCAGGCAGTATTCTCGTTACCCTAGATGTTAACAGTTTATACACATCCATTACCCATGATAAAGGGATTGAGGCTGTGAAATCCCTTTTAAAGTCCTCTGACCTCTCCACGGATTCCATACAATTGTGCTTAGATCTACTATATCTTGTATTGCATGAGAACTACTTCCTTTATGAAGACACATATTATGTCCAGAAATGCGGCACCGCGATGGGCGCTAATGTCACGCCTGCTTATGCAAATGCATTTATGAATTCGTTTGAGTCAACATATGTGTATTCCAATGATCTGTTTCTTCGCTTTGCACTTGGGTACCATCGTTAAATTGACGACATTTTCTTTGTGTGGACGGGTCCTAACAACACTTTACTTGAATTTCATTCTTACCTTAATTCAATTTTTCCTGAATTGCAATTTTCATTGCATTATGATACTAAGTCAATTCCTTTCCTTGACACTAGAGTAATACAGGACTCACATGACAATTTATCAACAGATCTCTGCTGTAAACCCACTGATAGGAACAACCTTCTATATTATTCTAGCTGCTATCCCCAATCAACAAGGAATAGTCTGCCACGGTCTCAACTCAATAGAGTATCACGAATTGTGTCTGATAAACAGGTACTGGAAGCCAGATTGGATACCATGACACAGAAATTTAAAGATAGACACTATCATACCAGGCTACTACATGAGGAAAAAGCCCGTGCTCTCGCACCTCCCTCTCCTCAGCCACCTACTTTTCCTAAAGAAAGGATACCGTTTGTACACTCATTCCATCCCCTGATGCCCAAAGCTTATTCTATTATTAAGAAACATTGGCCGCTTCTGTATAAAGCCTATCCAAATATTGCGCCATTTGAAGCACCGGTATTGATGTGCAAGAAAAGAGCACCAAACATTAGAGACAAACTTGTGAGAGCGGATATGGGCAGTACACTCTCTAAGGATAATCAAAGGTTCTTGGCCCCTCGCAGACATGGTACATTTCCATGTTTAAACTGCAGCTTGTTCGAATGTTATTCGATCAGATCACTTTACTCACCCCAGAACTGGTAAATCCTTCCCAATAAAAGACTTCTTCACTTGTGACTCCAATTTTGAGATATACCTGGTCAAGTGTCCATGCGGACTTTTATTTGTTGGGGAGACGACCCAGCATGTAAAGGACCGCATTGCCAGTCATAAGTCCACTATCCGATGCCAAAAAAACTGGCTTCCATTACCTGATCATTTTTCAAAACTTAGACATTCCATGGCTCTATTAAAATTCCAGGTTATAGAAGGTGTTCCTCGCCCCAGGAGAGGTGGTGACCATATTAAATTGCTTAAACAGAGAGAAACCTTTTGGATCCATAAACTGGATACATTGGCCCCCAAAGGGCTCAATAGAGAAATTGACTGGCTTCTGTAAATCGATATTAATACTATTTATTCTCTTACAGACCCACTAATACATCACCAAAAGGTGAGTATACTCCTTCGCCGGGTTTCTGCTCCATGTCCCTAACCATCCAGTCCATATATTGTGACTAATGTCTTCTTTCATTGATTGACATAATATGCAACATTGCCATTTAGTATTAACTGCCCTTATCTTAGTGCTCGTATACTTGTATTTGCCTTTGGCATAGTACCAAAGATATAACAGCACAAGCCCCTTTCTTCTTTTTTTCTTATTGCCTATACAAATGCTTTCCACCAGTGTCTGAGACAATTCTGCACACTGGCTGAGCTACTGCGCATGTCTAGTACATCCTGACACCAATACCCCAGTGACGTAACGTCACTTCCGGTCCGGAGCTCCACTTCCGGCCGGGCACTTTAAACAATCGCCTTTCAGCCCTTATCCTCGCATTCCATTCATAGCAAGGCGCGGGAGTGCTGCTGACACCAACCACACCGATTGCCAGGTAGGCTTACCGCTGATGTAGGGGACTTATTTTACTTATACTCTGACCGCTACCACAGAGCGGTTCTGTCACTATGTATTAGCGCAGCTCTTATGTATCTACTTCTCCAGGTTGAAAGCATTTCCTGATTTTGGGGCTACACCAACCACACCGATTGCCAGGTAGGCTTACCGCTGATGTAGGGGACTTATTTTACTTACACTCTGACCGCTATTACAGAGCGGTTCTGTCACTATGTAACAGCGCAGCTCTTATGAATTCACTTCTCCAGGTTGAAAGCATTTCCTGATTTTGGGGCAACCACTAGATAACCTTATAACAGGTACTCCTACAACCTCTCTGGGCGCTACTTTATGTCAGACACCACTAATATACAGCTGTTTTATTAGATATTCTCTATGCCTCTTTTAGATTGCTACACTATTGGGGTTCCTTCCCAATTAGGGCCACAGGATACAGGTATTAGGCAATCTCTTGAAATATCACACACTGTTTATTAGTGCATGAATTTAACACTATTACTATTACTTACAGCTACCCTTTATTTTGGACATTTATCTATATCTGTCTACTCACAATCATTCCTTGGACTGAGGTAAATTTTCTCTTTTCCTTGGGATCACTCTCATTGGTTCCAGTGTACTAGGATTATATCTGTTTATTTACTCTGGAATATTATTCTAATGTACATAGTTGTTATCACTCTGTTAAATCCTATGGAGATGATTTCTTTGAATTTTATTATATTGTTTTCTAATTTTGTCCATGTGGAAACTCTGTTTCTTTTGTTATACATGATACTTATACGTTTTTTTCTATTCGCAGCGACCGCATGAATAAGGCTCTGGTTGAGCCGAAACGTCGGTATTAGTGTCGCTTCATAGCTTACATTCCTGTTTTGCTCTCACAAGTATGGTTTTCTATAATAAAATTTCCACTTTGCAAAATTGATCATTTCTAGTGTGCGGTAAAAATTACTTCAGAGTGGATATATGACATCAACAAGAAAGGGAAAATATAGGAGAGGTTCCAGCTTCAACGAATTAAATGGGATTTAATCCAGGGACTATGAAATGCGAAGAAAGCCAAGCATGGACCCAATGGATACCAGTTTCTACTCTTCAATTAAGTGTGGAGAAGGATGACCGGAAGTTTATCATGTCTTGTTAATTAAGATGGGGGAGCAATGTGAAGAAACAGATTAAATCTTAATTTCCCAGACAACCATGTTTTTGTAAACCCACAAGAATTGACTTTTTATCTGTATTTTGGCTTGTGGATTTAAGTGTTTATGTCTGGTGGGTCAAGAGGACAGTCTTGCAAGCTGATATACTATTTAACGTACTGTGTAAAGGCTGGGTCTCACATAACGATACACCAGCGATCCCGACAACGATATGCACTTGTCAGGATCGCTGGTGTATCGCTACATGATCGCTGCTGAGCTGCCAAACAGGCAGCTCAGGCAGCGATCTGGGACAGCGACACTGCGGGTAACATCGCTTAGTTACCCGCAGTGTACCTTGGATATCAGCGCGCTGATGCAGGGAGCTGGTATCCAAGGTACACAGCGGGTTTCCAAGCGCTGCGCGGTGCCTGGAAACCTGCTGTTTACCTTGGATACCAGCTCCCTGCATCAGGGCGCTGGTATCCAAGGTACACAGCGGGTTTCTAGGCACAGCCCCGCGCCTGGCAACCCGCTGTGTACCTTGGTTACCAGCGGATCGCTGGTCTCCCGCCTGTCACACGCAGCGATGCGTGCCTGTCAGCGGGAGACCAGCGATCAAAAAAATGTCCTGACATTTCAGCGACGATCAGCGATACCCAGCAGGAGGGCTGATCGTCGCTGAATGTCACACACAGCGATATCGCTGGTGAGCTCGGTGCTGCGTCACAAAACTAGTGACTCAGCACCGATCTCGGTAGCG